>JAJAVP010000135.1:110899-174020 GCA_020740425.3 Heterorhabditis indica | reverse complement strand
TAGCCCAGCTCTGCCTGCGTTTCCGAGAAATACGGAGAGGGGCGGTTCGGTGCTTTTATAGAAACGAGTTGTGTTGACAGGGATAACATGGATAAAGAGGCTTACAGATTTATGGGCTTAAACAGAAATTTGTTTGATTTTCGAAATAGAGCATAGATTGAAATATTTCTAAAACTCGAGAAAACTGCGAAATAATTTTCTTTGACCAATTAAAAATTTTCCTGGCACTGTATAAAATTAGTTTTTATTTTTATAAAAGTAAAAATCTTAAAATATTAAAAATTTGACCCATTAATTTTTAAGATAATATCACGTTAAAAACAATTGTTCAAATTATCTTACTTACCTATGGAAATCAACATTTGGTTAGAAGGTTGGAGAACAATTATTTTTCACATTTTCACAGAAAATTAATGTTTTTCTGTATAAATATATTTGTACGCATATGCTTTTCAATTCTATTGCATTTAAAAAAGTATATTGAGATAAACAGATGTGAACGACCTAATTATTAAATTTTTCCAGAAAAAGTATTTTTAGAAAGAGGATCTTACGTTATTTTTAAATAGTGACGTGAATCGTAGTATATTTACAGATTTTTTTTTTGATTTTGCGTCATTTCTAAGTTGATTTCTTTTAAATCTCAAAATCCTGAGGTGGGAGTAAGAAATAAATAAGTAAATACCACTAAAATTTAAAAACTTTTTCTTAAAGTTACTTGGTCAAGCGTATTTGGTATATTTAAGCTAAACATGTTAGCATCTAGTTTTTCTTCGTTTATTCGTTTCAATGGCGTACATTTGAATCATTACAGAAAAAAATAAAATAGGGTTTAGGTGTTGATCCAATATCTGGCTTTCAAACTGTTTCACCAAGAATACCTATAAATTATCTGTTGAGGGAATGTTCCATTGAAGAATGGCTTCGACATGCTCGACAGCAAATTATGTAAATATTTTATTTATTATCATATCTTCTTCATTTTCATGTGCCTTTCTTTTTATGATATTCAGCCATCTATTGTTTACCGTAGAATAATCTAGAATAAGCGCTAAAATTCTTTTCTTGTTTTTAATGTATTATTACAATCATAAGTAACAATCAGTATTTATCAACGAGATAATCAGAATTTTCTACATTTTTCCAATTAAGGAACTTCAAAATCCCCTTCTATTCTATTCTCTGTTTCTCATGAAAAGAATAAAATGCTAGAAGCTCAGTCTTATGGGAATAATAACACATAATAATGCATCTATGGAGGACTAGCGTTAGTACAGCGACAATTATCTGTTAAATAGAAGGCGAGAGTTCAAATATTTTAGCTATCGAAGAAGAATCGTTTGTGGAATTTGTTGAACCGTTGATTGTCTACAGGAAGAAGACACTGTACTGGAGAAAGGAAACAGTTGCGGAGTGCTGCTGGCCTTCGTTTTGCGTACTCCGCCTGACCTCTGTATTAAGATTAAATCAGAATTAGGACAATTTTTGGAAATACTATACGAAATATAAGTGGAAGTAATTTTGTTAACGAAAGAAATTCTTAAATAATATGAATAATACTAAATATTCTGCAACTATTAAAGTAAATTCTAGTAATCCGAATGTCTCAATAGCTGAGCATATCTCTTCTAAATTAGACCAACTAAGCCTATGCAGATCACCCTGTTTTCTGTGTATAAAGTTTAACCTCTACATTAGTAACTCTTATTATATTAAACAACCATAATCTTGGTAAACTAAAAGAATACTGAATATCTTAGAAGGTTTTGATTTCATTCCGAAACGTCAACAGAATGGTGATCTATACCATAACATAGATTAAGTATATTTTCTAAAAGTTGGCTTTTTTCAGATCGATGTTATTTTTCATTATTAAAGTGAAGTGCTAGAACTCAGATACCCAATATGACTATGAAGTGTGAAAAATACGAATATTCTAAATATACAAAAATGGCACTTTTAACATTTTTAGACTTTCCGCACCAACTGTATTAATGAATGTAGCACCTTTAACACAAACTGCCAATTATTACGTAAAACTGATCAAACTGAAGGTTTAGTAAGGTGATAAATCCTGAATCAGCCAATTTAACATTAGCCAAATTAATTCCTAGCTGAAGAAAGATCGATAAAATGGAAGCTGAAAGTCAAATAATCCTTCCATACCTGAACACACTCTCCTCATTGGCGCTGCTCCCAAATTGCGCTGGATACTGGCCAGCGAACTGGCCAGGATATGCCTTAGAATTGATAACTGCCATGCAGAAGAGAGTGGCAAACAGTGCAGCTCGTAGAGAGGACATGACTCTAAACACTCAACCTTCAAATTAACTCAAAATCAAGAAATACACAAAAATAGAACCTGAATTTTTTGCGAAATATTTTGATATATAACCAAAGAAAATTTTGGAATGTTTATGAACTTCCCACTCATCATATTTAAACTGGTGAAAAAATGGCCTGCTATATTTCCATTAATGATCAACTATACATCTAACGTTGCCTAGAAATCATCTTCTGTGGATACATTGTTACAAGATAGAACAATTCTCATTAAAGTGCTATCTTGTTCATTCAAACTTATAACCTGATAGGCATTACTACTAGCAGTACTATTTTCAGTACTTCATAAGTTGTTTTTAGTCGTATCTATTTGAGGCTTAAACTGGTTTAAGTTCGTCTGTCGCAGCTTCACTTGTCACAACAGGAGATTACCCCACGCATATTTAGTGTAGATGCACCAACTTGTAAGTAATGTAATCATAGTGCAATGTAAGAATGAAATGATAGAGAAGAAGAAGACTACTCGGATATAAGTCAGTTTTCAAAGGCTTATAGCCACGAATTATGATTCAGATTCGTACTATCCATAGAATATCCGCAATAATTAATTTGAAATCAAACAGGCTTCAAATAACTATTCAAACATATTTTTGTTAGATGTTAACATTTTAAATTCATTGTGGCCAGTTATTTTAAAATACGCTTAACTGATAGAGAACTAATACCATCAATTTTACGAAACAATTGCTAGTTATGACTTTTTTTCAGATTGCATAATTGTCTCAGTGATGTTCATCTGTTTCAGATAGGTCTTCTCAATAAATTATGTATTAAGAGATTCTTTTGCGCTTTAATTTAAATCAAAAATTAAAGATAAATGAATTGACGATATCACGGATCAACTGAGGATTAATATCTATTTCATACGTTGATAGGCTTTTAAAACGTCTCAACCAAGCTGTTATTGAGAAAAGTCGCTTACCATAGAAATAAAAGCTAATATTTAGCGGATATCCTAGATGAGACAAAAATGTGCGTCAAAACAGTGGTATTTACCTTGCGAGTGGTCAAACAGCCATAAAATCCAGTTAGCGAAAACCCAATAATACCTGATGCACATACCATCAAACCAAACTTGAGTATCAAAATAGTCAAACAGAAACGAATTAGAACCACGGAGAATGCCGCGTTCTACTTATTTTTCTAGAATGTCTGTGCTCGAAACTCATGCTAAGGAATTTACAAGAAAACGAGAAAATAGCAACCAAACATAGAAAGTATAAAAATATAAACTGTACAAAAAGGCATTGTAAGTCAATAAGCTCCTTGACTATTTGCTATCAGAATCCAGTATTTTATCAAAACTACTAGTTATTAACATTTGCAAAACCATCCTTATTGCGATATAAGAATAACCAAGCAAAACGAGGGAACAGATGTTATAAATCTCAAACCAGTTGATTCACCATCAACGCATTATTGAAGTAAAAATCTCCTAAATAAACCTCAACAGATGAAAACCTCATTCGAGCACATTGAAAGCTATATTTACAACCAAGAACGTGTTGATAAATGCAATGTCGACATTTGAAAAATCATTATTGGAAAACAAAAATTAACAGGTATTGTAACATCGTATTATTCGTTCGTTTCCCTCTAATTAGAATAGAGACGTGAATTACGAAAAAAGTGCATGGATGTTCCGTCATACATACTTTAATTTATAAAATCCATCGAACAGATATGAGAAAAAGACAAGTCCACTAAAAAAAAATTTAATTCTTGAAAAAAGTATACAAAAGACATTGTACAATCAAAACAGAATAAAATAATCACAGCAACCATTCTGCCCAGGTCTAGAAGAAGTCACTGCCATCATTTGGTGTTTTCGTTCATTATAACACTCCGCTCGACTTGAATTCCACTCCAATAAGCATTCTGTATAATGCTCTTCACCTACGGGTTGACTCATTTTCCACCTCGATTATTTTTAAATGAAAGAGAGAAGAGATAAGTGATGCAATCTCAAGCGGAAAGTTAATGATAGTAACCACATTTGAAAAGGAACAAGCATAATTTTTTTGTCATCACTGAAAGCAATGGAAGCGAGAAATGTTGTTACAGACTGTAATTATCCAATACTAACGAAAGGTAGCGGAACTAAATATATTACTTTATAAGTAAGAATTCGTACTGTAGATCTAATATTTTTAGAAGAATAGGATTTTATACTAAATGTACTACTTAAAATCCTTTCTACTGCTGAACATACTTCGAACTCCAAGTTTATCCCATTGATTTATAACATTTAAATCAAGAGGATCTGACTCATCTAAAGGAATATTGCCAGGTGGACTAACCAAAAAGCTATCCATTTTTTTCGAAGCATTAGACAATACCTAAAAAAAAGCAAGTATATATTTCCTTCATCTAGTTGCTTCTCTCATTCCCTGTTAACAACCAACAAGTGTTATAGAAAACTTCTTGATACCTGTTCCTCAGTAAGTGGTTTCTCGGGAATATCATCTTGCAGAGGACAATCCTGATTTTCCCACACAGTGTACATCGGTGCTACTCCCTATGAATGACTATTCAAATAAATAATCGTTAATAATAAATCAATAGATATAGAAAGCTTATTAAGATCTCACCGTTACATCTACAAGCTGTAGTCCAAGAGCTAAACGTACAGAACTTCTTAAGCTTGCTACTGCTTGTTCATTGGTAAATCGAATTAGCGAAAGTTTTTCAAGGTGCAAAATCAATTGTCGATCAAACTCTGGTACACGATCTAACAAATCATTATCGATCTAAATAACATTAAATATTTTGAATTAAAAAATGAATGACTCCTTAATTAGTTTCGAATAGATTAGAGAACATCAGTTATCATAAACAATGAATAATGACTTAGAAACAACGAGTGAAGCTATAGTTCCTCATGAGCAAAATTCCATTATCTCTATTTGGCTAAATAACTTATTACCTTACTATTTTCCGGTTGAGTAGGAATCAATGTTTTATCGCCAGGGTACGGTACCTTCGTGTTGAAAACACGAGCTCTCAACCGTAAGCCATTAACAGATATCTTTCGTAATGATAGCATCTGAAAGAAATGTATTGAGAAATTACTAAGAATGAAATGCATGTCTACGTCTCAGTTATTTTTAAAACTTCTATAGCAAAGGAACGAGGAATTACTTGACATCGATATTTTAACGAGGAAAATACCAAATAAATAAAATAAGGAAACATAATTTTATTCATATGTTAGGCAACAATAAATGAGAATAACAGCATTCTACAACAGTTAAAATAAACAATTAGCCTAAATAATCAATAATTACATATATAACGTCATCACTGTCCTCGAGTGTTTATTTTTTCATAATCCAACTTCTTTTCTTCAACTCTACTCATCGTATGAAAGAACCAAAATAATAAGTCATCAAATTCTCCTAAATTGAGCATATTTGTTTCTTGAAACGAAAATATTTTGAGAAAATTTATTATGTACCTTGATACTTGTGTTGAAGACCATATTCTTGATACTCTCGAAGTGCATAGTATATGGCTTCAATTGTAGCAAGACAAGAGTTGGAAACGTTATGCTGAGGCCGCCAAAATGCTGTTTGATAATTTCGTAGTGAAACACAAGGAAGGCCTGTGGTAATCAGTTTTTTTTTAAATGAATTAAAGTAATATATTAATCTCAATGATAAATTTTTATACTTACATTCAAAAATATTTTTAGACCTACCTTGTATATGCGGAATTCTTTGCATCATTCCTACTTGAAACCAAGTACAGTCAAGTACGACAAGACGTTTTATTGGACCATTCGTACGAACAAACTCTTCAATGGAAACTGAGGACTGAGAGGGAAACACAAGGACCTTAAATTAATACAAAACGAATAGGTGCTATGAAATTTTCATAAATAACTTACGGTACTACCACTATGATTTGCTTCGTCTAATTCGTTCCGATAGTCATGTACCTCAGGAAAGTCGAACACCTAACAAATAAACAATGAAATATATATAGAGAGATTGAAAACGAAGATATAGATGGATATTACTTGATCAATAAAGAAAAAGACATCTAAAAATGCTAACTCTTGTTTGATTCGGAGCCAAAATTTTGCAATGCACGGCGCTGCTTTTGCTGTTTTTTTCACTAGGATGTTTGATGATATCCACTTCACATGGTAACTATATAAAATAATTAATAATTTTAAAAAAAAATGAAAATAAACTACGAAAATACATTTTTCGGAGATTTTAATTAGTAACCACTAGAATTTTCCTAGTGATTTACAGATAATATCCATTTTATTCAAAAGACTCAGATTTGTTTACAGGAAATTGTTTTCTTAAATCTCATATGCTTCCTGTAATAAGTGCATAATTTTACAGATTCGCGTAGTTGGGAATAATATTGCTAAAGGAGTTTATATAACTACAATTATTTTGAATTCTAGCTAATTAGTACGATATTACAACGCACTCCCGTTACTGAAGAACAAGTTAATTCAATAGTTTAACTTTATGTACAATGCAAGTGTCACATGAGATTTACAAGTGGTCGATTTTGTCATGACCGATATTAATGTTCTTAACATATTGGTCTAAATTATACATTAACACTGGCGCTCTTTAAGATTCAAGACTTAGATTCCCTCAAAAAGTTTAATTCCCTTGAATAGGAACTAGTGTATTGTAAAAGCACATAGATTCATTAAAAATAGCTCAGTAGTATTTTCCACTAGTTACTGAAATAAAAATACTGATGAATAACATTATACTTTTAAGTCATTCACCGTGGCTTCTCCAGCTGCTTAATTCTATTTTTCATAACATAATCACTATTACCCCTCCAATTGTTTGAAAAAGATATTTTAGAACTTTAAAGCCTAGAAGCGATAATGACGTTAAGGATCCAATGGCAGAAAGAAATATATACCTTTACTTGAGGATTAAACACTCCTTCCATAGGAATTCTACAGTCATAGCAGAAATACATTCTTCGCTTACCACAACTGCAGCACTTCTGTTTTTCTAGACCTTCCAGTCTTTCAAAGCTAGATACTTTACAATCTTCCTTCCTCACTATAGACATCTGGAATTGTTATACAACTAAGAAGATAACCCTTCCCATGAATATCTATGTTGCGCTCATTTTAAGACTAACGCTTCTGCTTTTAAAGGAACCACAATATGAATAAAGTATAACTGATGCTGGGGAAACTTACAGTAAACAGAACAACAATCCAGTTATATCAATATTTTAAAATATTCATTAATAACATAAATATCAACCCAAAATCGATGAGACCCTATACGGCATGAAACGTTAATATACTATTTACTAAAAAATGCAGATAATTGAATTGTTATAAACAGACTGAATTGAAAATTTAAGTCAACTCTAACCGAAGAAGTGGCTATCACAATCAATGAAAAACGGCAGAATATAAAATTAATAAGGTGGTAATGACGAATTCATATACACTAAACAATAGGGTCGAAAGATAAAAGATGATCGACCCAAAATTAAACTCAAAGAGCACTTAAATGAAAACTGTTTAGAATAGATATGTTAACTGAGTATCAAAAGGTGGCTGTTTAGTATTAAATAACAGACCTTTGATAACATGTGTATTAATTGAAGCGATTATTTTAAATAATTGGGCCAAATACACCCTTTGTATTATATACCGTTGGTTTACAATTAATTCTACATATTTACAATAGTTTTTTGGTCCCTATTAAGGAAAATAGGATTTTATAATATTTCGTTCATTCTTTTACCTATACGAAATAAGAGTTATAGGACCAAAAAGCTTACTATTATTCATTTATAACAGCTCAAAATGTCAGTAGCGTGATATTAGCAGAAATTTTGTGATTAATGAATAAAACGCGAGACTATCTAAATAATTTTAGAAATGAAGTGCAAGTATGTGGATAGTTAGAGATATTAATAAATAAAAGCATTATATCCCTATTTATGACGCAAGAGTCAACAACTAGAGTAAAGAAGTATAAGGTTTCAATAGAGCAAATGGCTTTAAATGATATAGATGATTACTTAGTAATTGTTCAAAATCGAGAAGATAAATATGGTTTCTAATTAACTGTATATATGGAGTATACTATTTCCTATCATTTCTACCTGATGAAAAGAGGGATTGAAGGAAACCACGCTTTCTTTTGGGCGGAACAACAATACCAGTTCCACTGACACCTTCTGATGATTGTGTAGCCACAGTCGTCAAGCTTTTCCCACTACCTGAACGGCGAATTCGTTGCAATTGAGCAGCACGAGTAGGCCCGAGTCTAGAATACAATAAGAAACAATAAATTATTTACGAGCAACATTAATAAGTAGCATAACCAAAACCCTTCTATATTAGTACACTCCAAGACGTGGCTTACCATTATTTTGAATCAGTAACAATAATAAAATCCTACTGTAGTGAAAACTAACTCATATGGTTTTTCGCTAGGTCCATCAGCTGCCACCATATGTTTCATGTTGTCAAGCAACGTTCGAATTTTGAATGGATCTGCTTCATCACGAGTATCAAAATGAGCATAAGTTGACTGTGCCGAAGCTGCAGTCTGTAAGTGCGTCGAATATTGTTGCCCGTATACAGAAAGATGTATGGAACGTGAAGAGCATGGAGCATCTAAGTCGAGGACAGAATCTTCAGCTATCAAAAGTAGATCTTCTGCATCATCTAAAAGTAATGATTTTATCCTAATTATTGTCATTACTATACGTAAATAATGAGTAATATTTCAAGATTTTTTATCGTTATGCCTTGAAAAAAAAATACCACTTCTGATAAATCATAAGATAGTAAATAAACCTCCAGATCCAGTTACACCGATAGGATTAATGGTGCGTGAACGATTTCCATCACGTTTCTTGTTACAACAAGCACCAGAAGAATTTTCGCAGTAGGGAGATCTAAAAATAAAATAAAATCACTAATCAAAAGATTGCTACTTTGTTATCTGACATACTTATGGCCATGCTCTGTAGAACTAGAAGGAGTGGCACATGCACATGTATGTTGGTCCTCGCACCCTTAAAAATTTTCTTCTAAAAACATAATTAATTAATTAATTAATTAATTCGTACTATTACCGTGGTCATTGTGAATAATAGTGGCACGAGTACCAAGGCTCTCGCTAAGACTTTTGGAATCAAGAACTGATCCCGCTAAAGCCTAAAATCCAAATCTTGTATTGAAAAAATGTATTATACGAAAGATGAATAATTCAAGAAATACTTTTGTGCTTGCTACTTCGTCACAGTAAGAGACAGCTTCATGACCAGAGTATAAAGTGTGAACACTCTAAAAAATATAAACATATATATATCAACCAAGTGAAATAAAGGTGTATTTGCTTACCTTGTCGTCATATTGGTACTGCGACCCAGCTAAAGCTCGAGTACTGGCTTCTTCGTAATTAAACCGTTCACCAAGACTGTTAACACCTGAATTAATTTTTAAACAAATTACTGAAATAAGTACATTTATTAAATGCACATTCTAACCGCCTACCTGATTCCACACTTGGTCTCCTTCGCACATCTGTTTGTACAGCTAATCTTACATGATGTTGTGTGGCTGCTGAAATCCCACTCTGTATTGATAAACCTGGTGCTAATGACGTCCCATCCATTTGTCGATCAACGTCTCCTATCAGCTGGGATTTTTCATGTCCTATAAAGTGCCAAATAATGAATTATAATTTTTAGATTGAAAAGATCAACGAACCGCTAGTGGTTGCCCACAATTCTTCTTCTTCCAATACATCTGAATTTAACCGACTATTTCCTTCAGTAAAACCACAGCCACCGTTACGACATAGTGACAGTGGAACTACACCGTAAACATATGCTAGCATAATTGGAACACCGACACCTAATTAAATGTTATTAGATATATGAATTTGGATATTATTAGCAAATAACTTTCTTAATAGGAAAATATAAGAAGTCACATACCAACAGCCATAACTGCCAAAACCGGGCTTACTACCAGCGATCCCGCAACACAAGCTGCCGTCAAAATACGACGTCGCGCTTTCGATTGATGTAAAAATCGTTGATGCACCTTCCTAAGATTTTACTTGTAAATCCTTTGTTAAAACTAATTGAAATATGGACCCAATTGATTTTAGAATGTTAACAAACCTTCCAATGAATACTGGCACTCCAAAAATGATACCTGGGATAGAAAGACCTGCGATAAGAGCAATACCAACTGGAGCACCAATTAGGGTACCTAACACTGACCAGTTTATAAAGTAAAATATAACATGATAAAAAGCCTATATCTAAAACACCAAAACTCACCCAACTGCCACAACAACTTTTTTTTCCTGGTCCACGGTTTTTTTCCCCAAAATGTACAACCAGTAGGACTAAATTGGCCAACTATTTAAGAGTTACAAACTACATAATTATTTAACAATAAAATTCATATACTTGAATAACCTACACTATTCACCTACTGTCATCATTATTAATGTGGAATATTAGAAAATAATATATATGCTGTAATATCAGTAAATATTTTCAAATAAATCAATATGAGAACTCCAAAAGCCATTAAAAGATATTAAACCTAAGATAGTGGAGATCGCTAATTTCCTTCAGGCATAACCAGCAAAATTCAGCTGAACACATTGCGCATACCATATGATTACACGATCCATCATCCATTTTCACAATATATGTGTGACATCGAGGACATGCTTTAATATCACCTGCTATAATAAAAAATGTTTGATTACAAATCTTATTTTAGTAGGAACAAAGAATAGTAACTAAAATAATAGTTCAATGGTGAAATAATTTATCTAACGTTTCAGCTGTGCATCAATAGATCCACTAGTAATACGTCGCGTGGAACGAAACGAAGGGGCGCCCCGCTGACGACGAGCTTCATCACATGTTTGATTCGCGTGCCAAACTCCCTAATATAAATTCTGTGCATATTAACTGTACAAAATAATTCTAGTATACTTCTTACCTTACAGTGATAACAGAATAAAGTGCCACAAGAATCCCGCTCACATTTGAGTTGAGGACATGCAGCACAGGACGAAGCGATTAGTGCAAATCTAAATTTTTTTAAAAACCATCAACTTTATTAGTTAAATGGAATATTACATGAAATCATTTATTAAAAAGAAACGCTTTAGCATTATTTTTCAGAACTGTTTAGTTTGAAAAAAATTAATTTTTTATAATGTACCCGCAATCAGGAGCTGGACACCAACGAGCGTCTGGTTCTGTCATAAGATAACGACGGAGACTAAATTGCTCATATTTCTCAATTAAAGCAGATCGGCCACCAACGAGTTTCCTAAAATTACAAAACAATAGTACTCTAACTATCCTAAATAAGTAATAATATACAGGGTGCGCCAAAAGTTCTGCTACAAAATTCAAGTGTTGTTAAATTAGAAGAAAAATGTTGTAATCACTAAAAAGCTAGGTGTCGCACTAATGGCTGTTCACCGGACTGTGAAACGATTCCAGGAGCTTGGCAGAGTAGAGGAGTGTCACAGGAGTGGAAGATTCAGGTTCGTGAACACTTCTCGCATTCGAAAAATTGTCAAGAAGATGATCCTTCGAGATAACAAGAGATCGGTGAGGAAGATGGCTTATGACCTCAATATTAATCCAACATCAATGAGGAAAATCGTCGAACATGAACTGGGGTTCAATCCATACTAGATCCATCGATCTTATAAGTTAACGAAGAAAGTGGAGGTCAATCGTGACGGAAAAGCGAAGAAACGTCTAAATGTCGTTTAGCCGGGCCGCGCTTCGAATGTGTTCTTCACTGATAAAAATTTTTTCACTGTCAACCCGGCTTACAATAGTCAAAATAAACTTCTTCAACGTGGACACCAAAGATCTGAAAGAGCATCCGTTGATAGCACAAATAGTTTCCGTCATCTGTTATGGTTTGGGCCGGAATAATCGTGACTGGGAAGATTCCGGTGGTACTAGTCGATAAAAATGTCAAAATCAATGAAAAATACTACCAAGACGGAATTCTTTTGAAAATGGTAGTTCCCTGGGCCTTAAAACACTTCGGATCACAGAATTAGACATTTCAACAGAACTGGACATTGCTTATGAAGTCAAAACGACTTTGGAGGTGTGCCGGCAGCAGTTTCCAGACTTTTGGTGCTAAGATATTTGGCCACCAAATTCACCTGATCTGAATCCAATGGAATTTGCAATTTGGTCACTATTGGAGAACAAGCTAAGTAGAACATCCTATAAAAATTTGAAGTCTCTTAGAGCATTTTTAGTCAAATGTGGGGACAAAATTAGCTATGTGAGCTGCGGCCCTTCGTGGGTTACTTTGAGAGGCGCCTACAAGCTTCTGTAACTTTAAAAGGAGGAATCTTTAGTTATCAACTGGATTAGATCAAATTATTGTTTTCTATGTTCAGATATATTTTCCTACCGAATACTATTTTTATTATTATTATAAAATTATGCGACTTAACACCCATTTCAGAACTTTTGACACACACTATACATGAAATTTTGTAAAAGTTATAAAATTCCTTATACCTAATATCAGAGGGATGCAGATGTGCGGCACATTCAGGACAGGAAACCTCGACTCGATTCTCCATAATTTCCATCTCCACATACTGAATTTTAAATGCTTCCTATACACGTTGTCTTATGGAACGTATTTACCTTTTTTAACAAAAAAAAACCGACTGAATATATATATATATATATATCTTAGAAACTGCTATTTATGTACCACACAACAAACTAAACCTCTCCATATTAATAATCGTAACACTATTTCACCTGCATAAGGCAAAATCGACAACTTCTATGCTGGCATGCTAACAGACGTGGAAAATTGGCTGCTGGTTGTCGCATGCAACAGAGAGGACACTCTCGAATTCTGCTATTGCGACACTGCTTCTGCAAGATCAACTGAATTTCCTTATTAAAGATATTTCTTTATAGGTTTTTTTTTTCGTGAATATTATATGTTAAAAATAGTCTTTAGTTCTTATTCTCGTTACAACCAAAAATAGATTCCAACAAAATTTCCATGAATTCGTCCTACTTAACCATAGCTAAGTTTATCACACTTTCCAAGAAATTAGCTATATATACTTCATGAACGTAAAATCTGTAAACATTTATAGTTTCCTAGTCCAAAGTTCTTAGTAATTTTTCTTTCATTATAAAAACTATTTTAGATTTAATGTTTTTAATATATATATAATTTTTCACTCTGACTCCTATTTAGTTTCATCTATAAATAAATTACACTTTCACATGAACTCTAAGAATCATCAAATCTCTTCTTCACCGACAACTTATCTACTATTTACCTTCTTGCAAATCACATCAAGACATTCGTCATCACCCTCCTCAATTCCATCGCCTAACAGGAGATCAGCACTATGATCTTCACTTGTTTCGTCATGATAAGATCCCGCATCACTCCCTCGATTTCTTAATTAACTTCAATTAGATAACAAATTAGCTTATTTTTACTCTTAAAATTATATTACAGAATTGTCTGTGTACATATTCTCATTCTCAACACTACCTCCTATTGGGTCCAACACTTCCACTACCAGTTGAAAGCAGGTCGCCAGTCGAAATGCTGGACATTGCTACCGCTGGTTCTTCACTACCCGACCAACCAGATCGAGACCTATTAAGAATATCGAATCATGAAACTCATTCTTTTGAAATGTTTGCATTTATATATTTCTAGTTATTTTTTGTACACATTCTTTAATTTCCTGAAAGAGTCTAATCTTGATGAAAAGCCTCAACATAGTACTGTATGATGTAAGATTTTCCTACAGTACTCAACGTAGTACTTCAAATCTAATAAGCACAGAATTTACAGAAAATTTATATATAAACATTTAATTTAAATACATAGTAGATTACTTGAGCAAGTCTTCAAATCAACTACTTATTTCATGCTAAAACTAGAACATAGTATCGCCAGAGAACTGCATTAACAATACAAAGCGCCAACTGCTAGCTATACTATGACAAGCACGCCTCAACACTAATACTACAAATTCAGTTATCTCATTAAAAAGTTAAATTTTTGCCATTTTATGTTGACCATAACTGATATAATTAAAAGAATCTAAGTAAATGTGAAAATCCATTATAATTACTGAAAAATAGTATAAGTTGAATAATGGAGACAAAATATATCCATTTGCTGAGATTAATTCCAAATAAAGTAGGCTGCGTCAATGAATGATAGAAATGTTGTGATTTCCATCAAAACAAACGATGATAATATGATACGACCATATTCATCGATTATAGACTAGTCAACCAGTTGATAACTATTAAAATTTCTAAAATGGGGTCCAAGTACTATTATACAACGAAAAACGCTCTAGTCTCACCAATGGTTAAAAATTAAATGATAGTTTAAACAAAATAAAATTGAAAGACAGTGCGAAAAAAAACTAATTAAATAATAATTTTTGAAAAAAGATTATTTCACATTTGCTAGTAAATATACGTCCTTCAAAAGCTTCCTTTCTGCAACGGGCATAGCAAAGAAAACTGAATTACAGTCATGACTAATTGGAGATTCTATGCAGTCATCAATCCAAAAGAATACTTCCGTATGCAGAAATTATGAAAATTAATGAATATAAAAGAAATAGAAAGCGCCAATTCTGTAGAAAATCAATGATATTTCTGTATAACTATAAAGTACATGAAGATAAGATCATTTCAAATAAAACATAAAAATTTGAATACATTCCTTCGATGTAATATTTTTGTCACCATGACATTTAAATGACGAAAATAGGTACAGCATAATAGACACGTGTGTTACACATTAAAGCAAAAGACGTGTTGCAGTCTCAAGCTTATGAGTTAACAAAGCTCAAGTAAATATGCTTACTTAAACGGAAATAGCGAACTAGGTAGTGAAAGCAATATTTAAAAAATCGATAAATGCGTTAATATCGCCATAATGTAGATAATTTTTTTTACACATTTAAAAAAAGTTTCCTACAATATCAGCATAGAACAGCATAAAACTAGCCCTATTAAACATGCACAGCAATAGATAAACAGAATGTTTCCAGC
Source organism: Heterorhabditis indica (assembly GCA_020740425.3). Taxonomy (NCBI): domain Eukaryota; kingdom Metazoa; phylum Nematoda; class Chromadorea; order Rhabditida; family Heterorhabditidae; genus Heterorhabditis; species Heterorhabditis indica. The sequence goes on along the minus strand of JAJAVP010000135.1, from coordinate 158,573 downwards.
GATTGCTCATTTCCATTTCCATACAGTCAAACCTATTATAACCCTCGCATAACTTAGCACCATAACTATACAAAAATATAAACATCTTGCACATAAATACATAGCTATAGTATAAACTGCATGCTTTACTCCAACAATAAATGCCAGCTGTGAAGCAATTTGCGTCATTAAACAATATTTTTAAACTACTTTGTCTGAAACGAGTTATTCTGAAATCCAAAAGAATAATCAGATGAGTTTAAGCAAGGAAAATATTAATAATGTAATCTAAATATATTGCCCGCTAGCCTTTACCATTATGCTAGTGAGTTGTCATAGAAAATAAAAGAAAAATAAATAAACGGCTAGTTAATCTTTCACATATAAGTCAATATAACTAATAAGCTATACATACATATGCAAAAACTATGAAAGTAAATAAAACTTTGCAATTGCATAAGCAGTAAACTTTTGCAATTAAAAATATCGCCTAGGTAAGTTGTTAAATTAGATTTCTTATACACTGACTAGGGATAAAAACATTCTTCGCACAACTATATTCTACATAAGGAACTCATTAATTGCCTAGTTTAAAGGGTGTAGCCTATTAAAATAAATAAGCTAATACTTCAATATTATTAATAATAACGGAAAGTAGTAACAGCATACAAATACAAATGTATACTAACCGTTCTCTGTTTTGTTTCTCCTGTCCATTTGATGTGAAACTGAAAAGACTGATAAGGCTGAGACGAGATCCTGTACGTGTTCTCCTAGTGAAGACCGCTTCCGTCGATTTGGACGTTGAAGCATCCAGTGGACGTGATAGAAAGCCGTCTCCATTAGCAGTTTCTGAGTATATCTTACTTTCTACATAACTACTCCTACAATGGTTAATAAACTCAACGTACACACCTCTACTATCATAGCTATCCCTCTCTTCTTGTTCTATTCCTTCAACAACTTCAGCACATTCCACCAATGGACCCAGGCCCTTCTTACTAGCACTCATCCCTCACTGCAATATCATGCCAAATTTCATAAGCAAAGAAAATAATGTAAATACCTAAAACGCAAAAATAAATTTAAAATATTCTTGAAAAGTAACATAAAAACAATATAGATATACAACATTTGTGCATCAGTAAATTATGTGTACTTAGAGAAATGAAAATAATGATTGACCAAACAAATAATTATTTATCCTATATCTAGTTAGATTGCCGGCAAAAATATCATTTTAATTTGACATAAATCACACTGACCACTTTGCCCCAATGACCGCAGTCCATAAAAACAGACAAGAACCTGTTGCGTAAATGCATTAAATATCGAGAATGGAATGATATTAGATGTTTTATAACGGAAGCTAATACTAATGTAAGGTTGCCTAATTAAAAAGAAATAGGGTAGTGACAAAAAATTAATAAGACATTTCCTAAAAACATCAATACTTTATAATATACCTTAGTGAATTACAGTTTCAATACATTAAAACACTTGCTATTGGAAATCATTGAACTATGTAGAAATTAGGTAGAATCTAGTAAGGGAATAATGCATTGTGACGTAAAAATTAATCAATTAGTATAACAAAAATCATTATACAATATTGCAGAGAATAATGCACTAATAAAATATGCAAAAACAAAAAGAACAGGATTTACTTCTTGGTAACAGCTATCCATCCCATATGCTGAATAGTAAAGTCTTAAGAAGTGAATAAGGATAACGATGACTACGCTCAATGAAATAGGAAGAAAGACATTTATTTTAATATTCAGTTCTAAGAAGCATGAGTTCTTATTTTTCCATCAACAAATGACAGTTTTCCAAAATTATTTATGGACACTGATATTCAACGTACTAAAAATGTAGAGTTGAGGATATAAAATTCCAGATCGTGATACGTAATTCATACTATGTAGTATTAATTCACATACGTAAATATTTAAAGTAACGGAGTATATAGAAATACAACAATAGCCAATTAAATTGACTTAACTTCACTTAAAGCCATTAAAAATATGAATTTAATTCCAGTTTTACTATTCATTTAATTTTTTACTGACGTCAACAGCAAATCAGTTTCATATTTAAATAAGTGAGGAAAACTCTCAGATACAGATATAAGCTAGGTAGTTTAAGCTACAAATAATCAATAATTAGTATGTAGATTTTGGGAATTCTAGAGAATATAAAGACATTTTGTTACTGTATTTACTTTGTTAATAATTTCTATGAAACACAGCAGTGAAGGTAATCAATAAATCATATGCTAACTAAATCAATTTACAAGAATCTAAGTGGGTAAATGTCCAAGCCAATACTTTTGAATTCTGTTTATACGTGTAAAAATACAGATGATACCGCCATAAATATTATTTGTTAATAAAATCTACCTATAATAAACTTTGAAAGTAATCAGAAAGTGAAAACGAAAAACAAGATAACAATTGGTTAAATGCGACAGGGTTCATGCTTATAAATGGCACAATTTTGTTCCCGTTGCTTGGAAGTATGTTATATTTTAATAGTAGTGTAATTTGTCATGACTGTAATTCAGTTTTCTTTGCTTTACCCGATCAAAGTTTATTAATTATATGAATTAAAGCAATTAAGAAAATAGGGACGATTAATATTTCTACGTTATGAGCGGATAATAGAAATTAATTATTGTATTTGTGCCCACTACATTTAAAGTTAATTTGAGGAAGGCTATTGCTGTGAAGGGTAATAAAATTAATATTACACTTAATTAAGAATAATATCTACACGTTTCTAAAGAATTTAATTATAATGAGGCAAAATATTAAGTGTAGGCAAAAGCCTTTGTTCTTTTTTCAGCGTTTCCGTACAACTATTCTAAATTCAAACAAATTTCCACCTTTTTACCTATTTATAGCGTTAGCATTGTAGTTTCTGAAAATTCTTATGTTAGGTTTTAATGGTAAACATCTATTTCTAAGGGATTAACTTTGGAATGTACCGATGACTACATAAGATATGAACAAATGGATATTTAGCTCTATCCGCATGTTATCCATGACATTTTCTAATATGTATCTATAATACATAGTCTTAGAATGCAGATACCATTCATCTAAAGCTGTAGGGTTTTAGAAATTATAATTAATATTAGTTATCTCAGCATCTATTGATCTATCGTTATTCAAAATTGATTAAGTGTACAATCAGCGCTACATGCATACCTTGATAGCAAACTAAAGTTGTATAGACAAAAATCAGACCACATACAAAAACATTATGATGCATCTTTAACTCTAAAATGTCTACGCACCCATTATAAACTAATTTTAATATTAAATTTAGCATGTCTAAGATTCCCTTTCGTAAGAACAAACGAATGCTAATACAAGGAATGGATTAACACATTTCATACGAAGAAAGGATTTGCTAGGCTTCACGTCCATTCTCTCACCCAGCGACGGATATCGGTTGATTACCTACTAATTTGCAAGATGATTACTTAAAACATCTGTAATGACTTTAATGATTTTTTTCTTCCACTCCTTACGAGATCAAAGAACCTTTGGAGAATAAAAACAGAAGAGCTGCAGACTAAAACTCCTTCACAGAGTTCCTCATAATGTTGGTATCTAAGTATCTGTTAGATGATAAATCACTTCGATTCAGGAGGTCCATGTTACTCTATTTCTGTAGATGCTGACGAAGCGCATTATTCTTTACCGCCTCAGTCTACGTATTTTACATTATTCAAACAACCACTGTAAAAATGAGAATGAGGAAATAAAAGATAGTCAGTTCCCCTTTCGGTGGCTAGATCTTTGAGTGAAATCATCCCACTGGAAGAAATGGAGAGCTCGACTCTCTTNATGTACAATTAGAATTTGAACAATGACAAAAAAATTCAGTGATGAGATGACACTTACATTCGAGCAGATTATTTGAACAGAATAAGGCGTCGCTTTCACTTCAGTGCTTTGCCATGTTTCCAAGTACTATTAAATCTGATTAAAAGTGATAATTAGTGTTTTGATGAGGCTAGCGAGGCTTGTTACTTGTATTTCATCACTGAATTTTTTTGTCATTGTTCAAATTCTAATTGTACATTCAAACAAAAAAATGTGCTCACTAAACAAATAAAAGATAGTCNGAGTGAAATCATCCCACTGGAAGAAATGGAGAGCTCGACTCTCTTCGATGACCACAACGACTTGCTGCTATTGTTCTACAAAATTTGCTCTCCTCTCTGCCTCTTAGTTAATGGACTAGCAGTCTACCTCATCATATTCCAATCAAACGGCGAAATGAAGACGTACCGCTGGTATCTTCTCCACTATCAGGTTTTCCACCTTTTTCTTTTTATACACCTTAATTTAAAAAAGTTGTCCACTTTTCCAAGAAAAAGTTGCACAATGAATAAAATCATAGACTCCAGGATAATCTTTTGAGATATGGGCTTCTGCCAAGCTGTAAAAAGAGTTGAAAAAAATGGTTGGACAAAAGAAGAAAGGGAATTATCGATATAGTCCTGCACCTAAAAAGTAGTGCGTGGTTGGAATTTCAAACTTTATATGCTTGGTAGGTTTTTATTGAAATCTAAATTTTAGAAAAAACATTTCACTCCTATAACAATAAATTCACATATATACTTTTAGAGGACACACCAAACCCACGAAGTTATCACCCTGACAAAAACATGGCAGTGGTCACGTAGTAGCAAAAGAAACTGACTCAGAGGCAATTCTACTTCTGCATTCTTTCCCTGTTCCTCACTATCGATGTACCTATAAATATCTTACGTGTGTTCTCTTATATTAAGCCCATCCAGTGGAGAGATGTGCTGGAAAATGTAAGCTTCTGGAAATTCTTCAGAAAACCGTTAAAATCTCAACGGTTGTAGTCAAATAAATGTCTCACTAGGGTCCCGTCACCTCTATGATTTTTTACCTGGTATCTATTACATGCCGTCCTCCCATAGTTCGTGGCGAAGCAAAGCTATTAGATTTATTTCCATCACTTTCATGGGTGGGAGCCTTTCAAGTTTTCTTGTTTATAAACTTCACCTAATCCTAAAGTGAATTATTTAGGGCTGGCTATCATAGCTTTACTTGGCCACATGTCCTATGTTCTGTGGAAGCAATCCAAGCATCTCTCAATACGAACTCGAAAAATGCAGAGGAGGTTCTTCATTTCTTTGATGTGGCAGGTATTTTCTTGCACCTTGAAGTACAGAAAGTGATAGTTGTACATGACTGTGATTTCCAGGTTACAGTGCCTCTCGTGTTTCTAGTTATTCCTTTAACATTCATACACATTCGCATGTATGACGGTCATCTGGGTCTTCAGATTCTCAACAACTATTTAAGTTACTACTAAAGCTCGATACCCTAACAACGTTGAGACACGGATTACATAAAGTTACTTCCCTACCGAGAATTTCTAATCAGAAGACTCAAAAGGCGGAGTAAGTAGATGCGACTTATGCGACAGTTCTCTCGAAAATTCGTTTCATTTTACAGAAACATCATCTATGACTTCATTTATACAAATCGGAATCGGGGAGAATCTGTAAAAATAACAAAATCGTTTCGTGCAGAATACCGGTGATTGTCACCTACAGTTGTGGTGTTAGGGCCTTGAATCCAGTAGATTAACAGCTTCTTTCCCCACAAATAACGCCTATTAGAGAAAACGTTGTAGTGAAAAGATAAATATTTCCAAGCTCAAATTGTGTTTACAGTTCTCTTATTACTNCAGATTATTTGAACAGAATAAGGTGTCATTTTCCTCTCCACTTGCTAGGGCTTTGAGTGAAATCACTCCGCTCGAAGAGATGAAATTGGAGTTAAACCTTTATGTAGTGAATAGAAAAAATAATAACTACAACACGAACATTAATATTCAGGCTGTGTTTAAAGTTCTGATGCAAAACTCAAGTGTTGCTAATAATCGTATATACTGCGTCGTTAAGCGACACGATGAATTTCGGAAGATCCTGGTACAAATCTTGAGGTAAGTTTATGGAGAAGAGACTTATATGGTGTCCAAAGCTCTACGCACTACCGAGGAGAGAAAAGTGTTGTGATTGCTAGGAAGCTCGATGTCCCATTAGAAAATCGAAGTTCTGTGTCCGAAGTTTAGAAGATTCTTATTTTTGCCAGTCATGAGAACAGTTCCACGTCTTCCAGCACTTGCGCATTCAGTGGAGATGAAATTGTAGTGGCTCGCAGATAAGAAGAACAAGGAAGACAATGGCTTGCCATAAATCTACAACTGAATTTGGTCGGTTAATTATAAAACAAAGAAAAGATTTGAACTCAGCAAGTAAATGATGAAAATTGGCTAAACAGTTAGTAATGTTGTTTTTACGGATGAATCGACGTTCCAAATTGATTCTACCTTCCGGTCATGTTATATTCAAAAAGTACAGTACTTCAGTCGACTACATCCTGCGATGCTTGACGCACGGGTGGGAATATCAAGAGGAGCAACAGGATTAGCAATATTCGGTGGCAGATGTCGTTCCAATAGTGAATGGCACTGGGAAATTATTGAAGATGTTTACCTCCCACTTGTACAGCAACCCATGTGCACGGAAGGCTAATGCAGGACAGCGCACCTGGCCAGTGCTTACTCAGAAAAAGGAACGAGTGATGTGGGAGTTGAGCGCCTACCTTGGCCGGCTGGATAGCCGAAACGTGTTCATGACTGTTATGAATCTTTTCTCCGGCGAGAACTTCCCTGGCCTAGCCCTTTTACTTAGCTCATCTTTGACATAAACTTTTTTTTTACAAAATAGATTTTGAAAGAAAGAGAAGCGCGTTTGGTAACTGACATGTGGGACTGGACACCAAAGCCATGCTAGATTTGTCAAAAATGAGATGGAAAACTGCCCTTTCATGGAGCGGATACATCGCCAGACGAAATTTTCAGGACAATTGCACCGTGAGCTTTTATAACTTTGTACTGGACAAGAAGTGCGAAAGCTACCTAAAGGTAGCGGAGAAGAGCCGAAAAGCGATTTTAGTACCGGTGAAGTGGATGCCGAGCTCATAAAACTACACAGAAAGCGAAAATATCCACTCTTAACTCTAACAGCGAAAAACCACAAGATTAGAAATTTGCGACTTTGGTGACATAAAACAGCTTTTGGAGAAAGTTATGCACACCACTGTATGTTCAGCAAATTAAAATTGAATGTTTACGCTTTATGGCAGTATTACATGTATTTGCAAATAAGATCATTTTCGATTGAGATAAAACTATAATAAAATATGATTTCTGTCTTTGCTAAGGGTTTGTTTAAAATCAACTCTCCAACATTAACACAGTATTTGTTAACATTTTTATTGAACAACATGTTTCTACACGAATGTTACGAAAATAACTAAAATATACAAATCTTCATGTAACTAAGAAAGATGTCTGCCATTATTGAAAATTAAATGAGATATAGAGAATAATGATAACGTTAAAAATTTTTATTGGTGATCACAAAACAAAACTAGTAATTATGGAATAAATATGTGATTATTTATTAGAATAAACATTTTTTTATTTTTACCTCTTTATTTCATACTTTATTATGAATTTTAACTGTTTATTATTCTTAGGTAGAGTTATTATTTACTGCATACTGCGCTCTCTTTTTATTCAATTTTGACAGCACTGAAGTGTTTCCCATTGTGCCTATTTGAGGTACTGGCAAAACATTCTCATTTGGTACTATCACGGTTACTGGATCAACAAAGTTTCTAGTTGATGGTACCATGGTTTGTAAAGAGGGTTGATAATTTACAGAAGGAATAATATGAACAGATTGTATTGGAGAAATCTTATTTTCTCCTATTTTTTCTGGGCAACAGCAGAAGAGTGCGGATCTAAAATGTTTAATCTGTTCTTTTTGGTATGACTGTTCACACTCAATTAATTACTATTATTGTGTGCAAATTTTATAAAAACAGTAGCGCTAGAAAGTTAGTGGACAAGCGGGTCCTCGGTTGCAGCTCAAGTTTGATTGAATTTGCAACCAGCACCTTTGCGATTATAAACATANAAAAAAAAACAAAATAGATGTCGAAAGAAAGAGAAGCGCGTTTGGTAACTGACATGTGGGACTGGACACCAAAGCCATGCTAGATTTGTCACAAATTAGATGGAAAACTGTACTTCCAAGGTGCACCAAATTGAGCGGATGCGTCTTTAGACGAAATTTTCAGCACAATTCGTAAAGTATAGTTTTTAGCACTTGAACACCTTGAAACACATATTTGTTCTTAGCGATCTCCAGAAGTGCTGAAGCTCCTATTCGTTTAAGAACACAGCGACATCTCTCCCAATAAGAATCGTATCCTATTTACAGTTTTTTCGAGTTCTCGAAATCCCACTAAAAATCACCGATAATGGAGGTATCGTGCTCACCAAACTAAACAGAAAGCAAAACTATTAATTTTTAGCCCGAGTTATGAGCGAAAACCAAAAACCCTACATTTGGCACTTTATGGGCATAAAACGCACCTCTTGAAGAAAGTTAAGTTCAGTAATGCAACTGTGAGCCATGCATTTGACGTTTATTTTGATTGATATATAATGGATAAGACACACTCATTTCTGTCTAAGATTGATTATACATTCTATAAATTACAATTTTTTCAGTACTAAGGAATTAGATCCTTGTCACAACAACACCATCGTGAATGCAGTGGTTTGCATAAACAGTTCATAGTCCTCGTTCAATTATTATTATTATTTTCGTCTTTTTAAAAGAATGAAACGATTTTCTCTTATGTTCATAAAAATAAAGAAAACTTCTTTTACAGAATTTTGCGATATAATCGCACTCCTTGGTCGTTTTCTAGCGACCTAACAACGACGTTAATTTCCTCACCAACTTGGATGTGCACGCGATGACTGGAACTCCCTGTAAGAGTGTTAGGTAATATCCTTCTTTGATAAGTATATTTAATTGTTCCTATTTAATTTGCCTTTCAGCTATTCTCTCCTAGTCTTTTGTTCTAGTCTCCTCTGCGGCTCTGCACCCCATCTACTTCGCCGTCTGCACTCTAGATGCTGGTTTTAGGCGCTTTTAAAACCAATTCTTTCGAAAAAAATCATAATTAATTTTGCCTTTATTCTGTGTTCTGCTATATATTTTTAACGTGACTTCAAGTAATATTATAATATGGACATGTTCAAAGAGACTTTTGCTAATTCTATCTTGCTAAATAAATTATTTGTCGTCCTATATCTAAAATAAAAGGTGGCACTCGATTAGTTAAGAAGCAGTTAAACTCAAATATATTGTTCAGTCACCTATCATGAACTATAACATAGTAAATGCCATTAGATGCACATTAATGGTTACTATCAAAATACTAATATTTTGTGTATTTGTTTGTTTTTATAGCAACGTGATATTTTTTACATTTTCTACACTTAACAATATTTGCTTACGTATTCCTCATGATACCAGATGGGAGAATTCGTAGAGCAGAGTTTAGAGGCCTTACTACCTGTCTTTGAACAGTTAAGCCATGTTCTATATATTGTAAACTAACTACGCCCTTCATTTTAGTTCATTTTATATTAGGGGTTTTGAAATCATACAAATTTGTTTGAGAAGAGAGGATATAATTCGTTACATGGTCGAGATTGATTCTGCAAAATTGTTAAATTTGTCAAACTTTATTTAATAGACAGACAAAATCAGATAAATGACAACTAAAATATAGTTGCCATAATGAACCAGAAAATATTGTCCCTGATGAATGCAAAAAACTCATTATGAAATGGCAGAGGTAAATTACTCTCTTATTTATTGTATATTTGATGGGTCAAAATTGAGATAGCTATATTTGAACAATAGCATCATTTTTATCTGGAAATTTGTTGAATGTATTTGCTATGTCTTCTTCCCGGTCTTGTTTTTTCTTGTTTAACTTATCCAGTTTGTGATTCTTTGCATTTTCTCTTCTTTTAAATACTATTGATAATACATCGACTACTAGTACAGCAACTTCCATTACAGTTATCACGGAAAACCCTGCAATCGAATGATAAAATGATTTTTTAGGAGTATATACTCAGAAGAAAAGGTTATAGACTAATAACAGTAATCGAAATCTTTCTTTTGTAAAATTTTAAGACTATTAGTTTTTAATTTAATTACAAACCGAGCCATAATCCCAAATGACCTCCAAAATCTGCTATGAGGTTGACCAATCCATAGGCTTCAGATTCTTGTAATAGTTCATAGTTGAGTTGTTCATAGAATACCTAGTTACAAAAATAATACATACCTTATTGACATAGGTCTCTTACTTTCTTGGTTTATTTGTTTAATTTGTTGTCTTTACGCTATTTACTTGGTTAGAATCAAATTTTTAGAGTTCCACTTTGATAAATACTTCAGGTGAACATGAGGCGATTATTTGTGTATTTAAGTAAAAAAAATGTAATGACTACTTACTTCGACCATTGCTGCATTCAAGCGGTAGTACTGTTCACATTCAATTTCTGTCATCCCATCACAGTCTCCTAGCTTAAACAAATAGGAAACATTTAAGAAATAATCTAAAAACAATCAACATCAAAATAATTTTATAAAAATAAATTAGTAAAATATTCCGCTTTAAGAGTTAAGGAAGTGTCATGCAATTTTTGTACCATGGATTTAGTACTATCAGAGAATGGTTAAAATCGGTGTAGGCAATAGTTGCATCGTTATGAGTTTAAAAGTAAGTCCTAATTTTAGATTTCCTTGATGTGTATTAGATATATTTTTATAGTCTTAGATTTCTAAGCTTCCTTGCATGAGACTATTCAATTCAAATACATCTAGATTTGTTTCTTCATTCTCTTTTGTTCTCACATCTGTTGCTCCAGATGGCCATTTACTAGTTGAGAATGTCACTTCGTGCACGATTTCTCTACATCTCTGCTTACAAATACAGTCATTCATTCTCTCCGTAACGTGGTGAAAATCACCAACGGAACCAATGTTTTCTTCCAAGCAGTCTCCTGATATAACATTTATTTAGAAGAACCGTGAATATAAAAGTAAATTACACAACGTGAGAAGTAAGAACTAGACTGACTTGCAGTAGCATTAAAAGCAGAGCAATGTTTTCTGCTCTCCGGCACTGGAAATCGTGGATCACCACATGAACAGTCGTCCAGAAGGTTATTTTGGAAACAACTTCGGTGGCATCCCTGGAATTTTCTATGTAGAGATGTTAACTTTCTGTTAATTTACTTATACTTCTAATATTATTTTACTTCTGGGTGATAATCATATCCTCGGTAGATATAATTTGATTCATCAAAATAACCGTCCTCCATACAGTCACCATAAGGATGTGGAAGACGTTGGATGATTTTCTGAAAATAAATTTCTCTAATCAATTTGTTTGTCATATATATCTTATATTATACTTATAGCTCTTAAGAAATTCTTTCGAAAAGTAATGCTTTTGAATACAATAGATGAGTAATATACTTTCTTAATTCCGAAACTACTGGCAAATCCAACTGGAGCTGAATATCCAAAAGTGTCTGGAAATGGGTATTCAGTTGGTGAGTGGATGGCAAGGCGAACGCCTGAGGACTCAGATGTAGACATGTAGTCAGAAGTATTGACGAAGAGCAGCACTCTAATGCCTAAGGAAGTGATGCTAAACAGTACAAATAAAAGTAGCCAGTAGAGTACTAATTTAAACTTCATTTGACCTACCGTACATCGGTCCTGCCCTGCTGCTTGTATAGTTATTGTTCACATCATAATTAAATGTAAAACAGTTTCCAAATTCTGGATCCACATGCAGTCGAAAATCTCTTAAAATAGTATATATTAATATACAAAGTTAATATAACCACAAATAAAACAAAAGTACATTAGGCTATGAACGAACTGATCGATGTCGCATTCCCTTCCATTAAATGAGCACATTTCAATAAATTCATGCTTTCTTTGACTAAGAGCAATCCTTTGCTCTTCGGACAAAGCAGCCATCGTGAACATGAGGTTTTCTTTGGCTTTGGTCAACATTGCTACACCATCTGTCATCCCCTGTTAAATGTATAAGAGTTACTAATTCTAAATTAGTAGAGGAATAATTTTTTTGTAGTCAAACACTACTTTTATAAAGTCATTTAATGAAATATGGTTATTTTTATAAAAATTATAGAACTCTGTACTAACAGAAAAACCCATGGCTTTAATTGTTTCCGGATTGCTCACGATGGCTCTTTGATTCGGATTAGTTGAAGAGGTTATAAAACCTAAAAATAACAGCAAAGAGAATTTAATTTAATTTAAATTATTACTTTCTAGTATTAAAAAAGGATGTAGTGTAAAATACTGTTGTTTTTTGAAAATTAAAATTCACCCATTAATAACTGAAAAAAATTTACTTGTTGTTGCTGCTGGAGTAGTTGTAGTTGCTAAAAACATCTTTATATAATATTATATTTTTTATGAAACTACTTCCAATTTTCATTCCTCACTTGTTGTGGTCGGCTTAGGTACAGTAGTATTCTTTCCATCAATCCATAATTTACGAATTTCGAGCGGTGCTTTGCCGATACAATATGGTGCCTAGAAGATAATATTTAAGTATACTTATTCAAACAGTGGTGTCACACATTTATTTTCTTAGCATACAAAAATATTTGGCATACGATTCTGGCGTTAAGAAGTGCGATACCAATTTGTCAAAATATACTGCAGCTAAATTCAAATGAGTAGTTACAGTAGGATGCAGAAGAATCAATTATGTTTGTCTTTTACTGCTTGTTTATGACGTTAAAGTTATGATTGAATGCATTATTTATTATTCATATGGTTAAAGGTAGACAATGAAAGAACAAAATGTAGGTTCGATCACAAAACATTAATTACACCTAAAAATAGAAACGGTAAAAGTTGTTTATTCAAAAACCTTAAGATGTACGAGTATATGAGATTTAGACCAGGGACGCGCCATAAACTTCAATAACGGTTACGAGTAGTGAAAAGTAACTGACAATCACCACGATGAATAAATAATGTGAAATATGAGGTGTGTGCAAGAGTTCTAGTCTTTTTTTCCCCAGCTTCCCGTTTATTCCAATACTATATAAAATACAATTCAATCATCGAAATATTTCTCCTCGCTTTCTATGACCTTTTGTCATCTCTCGGGTAAATTTCGAATTCCTTCGCTAAAGAACAACCTGGGCTTCGAGACAGTGAATCCCTTTCGTACGTCGGCCACATCTCGAAAACAGCTAAACAGTTCTGCATCGACCGTACTAAGTGATAATCTGAAGGCGCCAAGTCGGGGGNTACGTATTCCTCATGATACCAGATGGGAGAATTCGTAGAGCAGAGTTTAGAGGCCTTACTACCTGTCTTTGAACAGTTAAGCCATGTACATATTTTTAAAGAAGAGGAAGTTACTGCACTAGTTAAACGGTGCCGGCGATATGAATACAGGCTGCAGAAAAGGGTACGATGAATTATTTGAATATTGAACTATGTATTACCATTAATATCAGTTTGAAATTCTATTGTGTTTAATGTCATACGGGATGTTAATGTGGGGACAAATATTTAATTTCATGTGCAGTAGTTCAAAAAGTTATCGTTTATTCTTATCTATGCTTGAGTACTTTGACATACTAGGACTAAGCTATCATACTAAAAATAACAAATTATAAATTATTGCAGGCGAAAAGTCCAGATGATTTTCTTTTATACGCTAATTATTTAAACGATGTTCTGGTGCTAATTAAATCGCGCAGAGCAAGAAACAATTACTGGCATAAGCTGAAAGTCATTGATAAATCATTAGCTAAAAAGATAAGTGGTATCTACTGGGCGTGTTGTGAACGATATCAGGTTAGTTTGCCTTATTACTAGTACATATAAATTCTGCTATATATTTTTCCACAAATATTTGTTTCTTTGAGAAATATTTTTAGGGAAATTTAGATCATTGGAAAAAATTGTTTTCATTTCTTGACAAGCATCATATGATGAGAGCTCTTAGTACTGCGTACACTCGAGCTCTTCAGGTTAGTGAATCGTATTTACTGCACACTAGTTATTGTTTGCGTTTTATTACTTTTACACCAAGTGAAACGTCAGGTTCATGGTCGAAACATTGAATTACGCCGGGAAGCAGCACTGTGGGAGTTTTTTAGAAACGCTAGTGCAGATAATGCACGTACTCAATTGCAACTAGCTCTACGTATTTTCCCGTCGGAACCAAGATTCTTCATTGCACTGTTCACTGTAGAATTACACTTTGTTAAAAAGTAAGCCATTATTCTTTTGGTATACGACTATGAATTTCTTTGTGAATAATTAGGAAATACACTGTATATTAGGTCATAATCTTAATTACAGAATCATTCAGCGACGTAAATTTTTGGAAAAAAAGTCTAAACACGATCTGGAACAGCTAAATCTCACCGAGAATGGTGAGGCAGCGTTTTTTTAATAACGTTATTTCCAAACGATCAGACCGAAGTAATATCTCTGAGAATATAACTATTTTAGAAAAATTCCATGAAATTTCTAATGACGCTGTACTTGACCTAAAAGTGGCCGAAATAGTCATGGGTGCTGCATGTAAAGCAGTATCGAGGGAACAATCTGGAAGTATGTTTGTGAAAATTCATAGTATTGTTTTCTGTACTTTTTATAATTGGAATAAAAGTGTAATGGATATAATTGCCACTTCTCTTTTCTAAATTCTATAGGTATGTTCATGGAAATGTGGCGAGAGTGTCGTAAATGTTTAACTGTCCCAAATGTGGATAGACTCCAAATGGATATCGAAGGTAAACTAAGAGAGCTAAATAATGAGGACACTAGAATCATGGAAATTGAGATCGCTGTTTCTGAGGGCAAGGTTACTATCTTATCAAATGATTAGTTCTTCTCTATTTAATTCTGAATTTTACTGTCATGTCTTAGGATATATTTGATGCATACGATGAAGCTCTGGGAAAAAGTAATACAGAACGAATGTATCGTATGTATCTATCATACTGCGAGGAGCCGACTAGGGCAAATGGTATGTTATGTATAAATATAACGTTATTTATAGCAGCAAAATACTATTTTATTATGTTTATATTGTAATTAGGCTTTGCATTATAGTAGAAAATATTTATAAAGACGTTAAATGTACGGTATTATTTATATCTTTAGATACTCCACATTAGGTAAATATGAGGGTTTAATTTAATCTGAAGTTCATGGAATGCTAATAAGCGGCAAATTTAGTGCAAACAATATTATTATTTTAGATCCATTCTCACAGGATAAAAGTGTATATCTCATCAGATCGATAGTGATTAATGGATGGGCTGGACCGAAGGATTTTGAGAAAGCAGAGACTTCGATAAATGTTTCTATAACTGGTGAAGAAATGGAACTTTTCTACAAAAAAGCAATAGAGGTTAATATATTAGTACTAGTGATAAAAAATTAAAATCCAATGATTTTGGGGAACCGTACTAGTAAGCAGTTTTCCAGTACTGTCCAAGTTCTAATATTTTTTGGACTGCGCTTTTGAGAAATCGAATCGAGGGAGATAATTTCACATCCAAACAACAGAAAGTCAAGATGTTTGAACTCTTCAATCAAGCATTTCAACAAGTTAGAATAATATTTTTATTGTATATCTTATACAAATGCTATTTCTTCACTTTTAAACGGGACCAAGTTTTAAGGTTCCTCCCGACGATTCATACGCAATATGGGAGCTCGCTCTAGACTTCACCATCCAATACGCACCAGAGAAGGTTGAGAAGGTTAGCAACTTCTAGGATATAAACTTATTTTACATACTTAAAACTTATTGTATGAACAGCTTTTCTCCCGTGCATACTGTACTACCCCATGTAATGTGGCTTCTCGTTTAAAAATAATTCGATTGAATTACTGCGACGCCTTAACCAAGGAAGGAAAATTGACTCCTGAAGATAGGAAGAACTGTGTTATAGATATTATGCGGAGAAAACCTAACAGGTAGTATCCACATGTTACTTTTAAGTTTTTATCTAATACTGTTATTCTCCAGTGTTGAACTGTATTCTGCTGTGGCTAGTCATGAGTTATCCTCTGAAAACCCTGATCATTCAATTATACAACTAGCCTGGGACACAGCAGTCTCAGAACATGCAACTGATAGTACTTCAGCATGGATCGGATATGCTAGCTATGCAATGAAGTACAATCCAACCACAGTCAGTAAAATATATAAGGTGAATTCCTTTATCTAATCTTGACTGTTTTTACAAATAGTTTATCTTCTTCATTAAAAAAAAATCACTTTTATATTCTTATGACGCTAAGATATTTAATTATTTTGGCTTTACGCGATAATTACAAACATTGTAGCGTGCAATGCTAGCACTAGACAAGTCTTTATGCAGCGATTTCATAACGGAGTGGACAAGATTAATTCAGGCAGAAGCAAAAATAGACAGTCTCGGAAATTAGAAGGGAAATTGTTTTAAACTACTTTGTTTTTGTTGCTTACTGTTATTGTTGTCTCTGAAAAATATAGATGCATTCTCTTTGTTTACCTTCGATATCTAATATATCGTACCACCTAGCATTGTGACTATAGTACCTATATCTCATGTTACGTTGAACGATGGTATGTGAACTATTTCCAATAATCGGCAAAATGTATAATTGTAGGAAATTAGCAGATGTATGATTAAAATTGTGTATGGCCTTTCTTCACAGCGATTACATCCAAAATTGGTTGTCGCTTTGTTTGATACCTAAAACAAAATAACATTTAGATTAAATCTCTTAATCATACATTTTATACCTAACCTCCTTTGTAGCTCTTTGAGTTCCTCGTCCATTTCAGATTCTAAGTTATTCTTCCTACGCAGAAGCTCGTCCAAAGAGAGATCCCTCAACTAAATTAAAGAGCACGACAATATATTTCTCTGGATTTATACAATCTATTAAACAGGCAATTACCTTTACGCTCATTACGTTCATGTTCAGGATTACTGAACAACTTCACATAGTTCTGCCATTTTCACCTAATAATATGGTTCTATAAGTTCAATGGTTAAGAAAAACATACAAATTCATAATCTCCTTCAGCCATAGCCCTCTGGAAGCGATTTTCGTATTCAGCTTCTGTGTTTACTAAAATATATAATATTCGAATATAATTTCTATATTCTCTAAGTTTTCCTCACGTTGACTGGGATTTGAAATGGTTGAATCAGAGTCAGTAGCACCGACAACTCCAACGTTGCTCAAATTTCCCTCTCCAAATGCGACTGCGTTATTCCCAAGTGCTAGGATTCCTTGTTGTTGTTGTTGTTGTTGTGCATGATACGAAGGTGGTGCTGGTCTTAGTGATCCCACTAAATGTGTTTAGATAATATATTTTAAGATACACACTGAAGAGTAAATTATACCTCTTGCTCCAGTTGGTATTTGTCCTCCAATCCTTAGTGATTCCATCTGGTTTTTGATATTTTGAGCAGTGATAAAAGATTCTGGAGAATTTAAGTATAGTATTTTTTTGTAAATAAAATATCTATGGAGATATCTTGTTAAACGATAACTCCTTAGCCCTTACCTGCTGCATGCTGGACTAAAGTGCCTTCATCAACATCACTTTGTAGACCAACCATTGTGTGGCCTTCTAGCTGATTGGTAACCATTGTAGATAAATCAGAATCAATAGATGATAGGATCTAAATCTGGAACTCTTTCACTATGTTGTAAAATTTTATTGTAAACCTTACTTGACTGTTGTTTAGTTGAGCAGCTTGGATGTCTTTCGTGTCTTGAATCATTGCCTGTAGAACATCTGATCCTGAGGCTTCTGTTATGAACTGATGCTGAAATTTTAATAGTTTATTACATATATATTTATTTATTTAAATTCAACTAGCAACACATTTTCCTAGGATAGTATTTATAACACATGATACTCTAATAATTATTATTACATTAAATATGGCTATTTAAATGCTATTTAAATGCGATCTATTGCAGAATACACTTATAGCTTAAACTTGAGTCAAAATGGTAAATTTTATAATTAAGATCCTTAAAACTAACTTCCACCAATTGTGCTGCTGTTTTGCGTTCATCTGGCTTCTTAACCAAGCATTGTTTGATGAAATCATTAAATGCATCACTCCATTCTTCCGATTTCTTGAAATTGGGTGGAGGCTTTGTAGGAATCATAAATATGGCCTTAAATTAGGTATTACTTCACAGCAAAGTTATACATAATAGTTTTTTATTATTAAGATACCCTCATTGGATGAATATCAGCGTAGGGTGGACGACCTTCTGCCATTTCAATAGCAGTGATGCCTAGTGACCAGATGTCTGCTTTAGTGTCATATCCAATTTCTTCTATAACTTCAGGTGCCATCCAAAAAGGAGTCCCAATAACTGTATTTCGTTTAGCCATCGTATCCTGAAATAACGCAATCTGGTTAATACGTCTATAATTAGACAGGTTAATATAACCAAACATAAGGAAGAAAAGGAAACACAAACCGTAAGTTGTCCTGCTACACCAAAATCTGCCAGTTTAGCATGTCCTTCTGTGTTTAGCAAGATATTTCCTGCCTTTATGTCTCTATGAATTTTTTTGAGATCATGTAGATAACGCAATCCCTTGATAGTATCCTTCAAGACGGCGCTAATCTCAAGCTCTGTCAGTGTTTTCCTCCTCAATCTCATGATGTCAGAAACTGAACCAGCACCACAGTATTCCATCACAATCTGAGTTTTACGGATTCGTAAAATTCCATTTCTACTTACTTGATTTCAAGGGTATTTAACTAATTTAGGCTCAAAAGTTCAAGAGTTTCTAGATCTTCCAATTTATATATATAATTACTGCTCACCCAAAGATCTGAGTTCTTAAAATATGACCCGTAGTACTTGACCACGTATTTACTATCACATTGTTGCATAATACTGATCTCTTTTATGATTTCCTGAAAAACACTATATTTCTATTAACGTAATCTTCTAAACAAATGAGGCATAACCTGTAAATCAGTGTCGACTGGGACTTTTTTGACTGCCAATGTATGCCCTGATTCCCGGTGTATTGCTTTATGAACAGAGCCATATGATCTAAATTTAGTGCTGATTTCTTCAGATAATATAACAAAAATTGCAATTACTTGTAATTTATTCTGGACTAAGTTTTATATATTTATTATTATATTCCTTACCCCTCTCCAAGTTTCCCTATTATATCAAATACCTCTTCAGGCTGTTTGTTTAATGCCAATGGATCGAGTTTAAAACTGTCGCTAAAATGACAAATTTTTGGTTGTATTTAATCCAGTTTTCAATAAGGATCTGATGTAATAACAACTAACCAGCATGCTTCATCAGAGTCTCTTCTTATTCGATCTACAGATGGAGGCATTTGAAAGGCTTAGTCCCTTAAATATTATTTCGTAGTTAAACATATACCAAATAACTTTAACCGACCTTCAATTAGTCTAAAAAGCCTTACTCTCAGAACGGTGTAATAAAATAGTCCGTGCTTTTCCAACGTTCACTATTGGCATTCTCTGTATGTAGTGAACACAAGCGAAGCGGTCGCGTTGCGACTACACTCACGCTCGTGTTTTCAAGTAGCGTCCATCGTCGTGGTTCCGTGTTTCTTTATAATTATTCCCATTATGTTTTTCTTTAGACTACACACCGTTGTTATTTATTTAATTCCCTACCAGACAATTGTATAGGTTCATAAATTCTAATTCTAAATCCAGATTTTGACCAACGTCAGAATTGTTCTTCCTGGCATTTCTTGTTCTGCTTTACTGAATATATTTAATCAAGATGTTTCGCTTGAAGCTTTATATTCGTATATGTTTTGCTTTTAACTAAGGTGTTATAAATTGCTTGTTCAGTATACTTACTGCTGTCGCCCTTGATTAGAACCACTGTATAGCTGCCATATGGGGTATAATTTTTATAATAATACTTTGCTATTTTAGTTACTACAATTAAGTGTTAAACGTCAATAATACAATTTAGTCATTTAATATTTCAAATTAATCTTCAGAAAGTTGATTTTCTTTACTGAGAGGTTGTACTATTAATGCTGTAAAGTTATACCGGTGAAAATATGATTACTTATACTATATTATTCACATATGCAGTTGAAAGCAATTTAAAAGCACTAATATATATCTAGATCTACTTGTCATTTTTTCTGTTTATTTATTTGTCTTCTTAAAGTACATATATATCTATTTATTTATTTCTAGTTTTTGTCAAACTTTAGTCGCTAGCTAGAATATATATATATATATTTACTTATTTATTTACTTATGCACTTTAGTAAAGTAATAGTTCTCACTTATTAATATGATTTAGGTTATTTTCTCATGTGATTTTAATTGTTCGTAAAAATGAATTACATTGGTTTCGTAAACTTTTATTTCTTCCTTAAGTTCCATTTCCTTTGAAATAATCGTAATATACAATCTATTAAGATGGATTTTTGGACTTTCTAGTTAATACTAAACTAGAGTAACAACCTAATAATACCGTTCACTTATGTATTCACCACTCACCAATTTCAGGTTCTATTTAATTTCTGTTCTATTCCCTCTCTTGCGCTTACCTATTGCCCTCAATAGTCTTCTGAATCGATTCCCTAATGCGCTAAGCTGTTGTCACATTGCGATCGATGTTACCTTGTTGCAGTAATATAATTAAATATCGACCAGTTATCTGTTGACGAAGAGACAAGTACTTGGTGTGTTATTGATTGTTGTTTGTTCCTGGTTACCGAATATACTTTTTCCTTAGTTTTTGATCAAAATTTACCGTTTATATCCTTCTATATCTAGAATTTTTAAAAGTTACTTCGCTACATCTCGAACTTTAAGACATAATAAAGAATTGTTACTTAACATTGTAGAAAGAATTTTTGCTGGAGAATTTTCTTTATGTACTCTATGTTTCTTTAGGTCACTGAGTTAATTTTTTTACCACTTGTGAGATACCAAGTATATTGTTTCTTCTACCAGTAATGGAAATATCTCAGATTCCACTTAATGTCTCAAAGGGAGCCAGACCTACTTCAGCTTCCAAGCTGGGACGAGTTTGATCAGGCAGAAGGCGAGCTAGAATATGGCGAGGATGGAGATGTAGATGCACAGGGTAGAGAAGAAGTCGTAGGTATATAGTTCTCAGCATAATTTGGCTTTACATTTAAATAGTTAATTTCCGCAGTTAGGATATAAGGAATATATAAAAAGATATCGAGTTGCTTTGAGCCACTTTTGAATAAGATAGCTTGGAACATGATTTGCTTTAATCAGTGTTGCATTTGTCTTTGAGTACAACATTGAGTCTATACTCGGATGAGAATAAGAATGCTCTGAGGTCGACATGTGATGTCTTATGTTGGTGGACCAGTTGTAATTGGGCCGCATGACCTAACAGTGCTCTTGATTAATCAAACGAAAACAGAACGCGACATATTAGTGTCTGAAACAAAGTGCATCGTAGTATTGTACATTTTTGGAATGTACAAAACTGTCCATTGTTACAACAGTTATGGCGTCACTCTTAAGTTCATTCATAGTTTTACTTTAATTCAAGAAGCTTCTTCGTCTTCACCATGTCTAGTTGAAGAACCGTGTTCATCTTCACAAATTCCTCAGGTTGCAGTTAATGATCAATTGCCTCGGGTGGAGGAGCACGACAGTGACCGATATATAGGTGCTTTTACTCGTTATAAATATTTTATATAATTTTCTTAAAGAAATTTTTTGTTTATTCGCATGTCAATATCTATACACATTATAAACGAAAAAAAGAATATAGTTACCCAAAATGTTGTTTATCTCAATATTTTTTCAGCTATATGTATTAGGAATATATAACAAAACGTTGTTAAAGTTTTAAACTTTGTTGGTATAGGTATATATAATTTGAGGTCCTGCCTTGCCTCCTGGTTTTGTCTTACTTGGTGGAGGAGTCGATGATTCTGCTCCCGAAGATCCTTCAGATGATCCCGAAGACCCCGGTTTGGCTCAACAGACAGGATCTACAGGTGTCTATGTCCGTTTACATCAAGGTTTAGAACTTAATGAATATTATCGAGTTGAGTGATTAGCCACTAATAACAACGCTTCAAAGTAACAAATTGTTTCAAGATGTGGGTCCCCACCTTCCTCAGTTGAGATCCAGTATATCAAATCATCGTGATATTGGTCCGACTTTACCAAGAGTCCGACCAATTCGTGCAACTCTGCCAAGGGTTGGATCTATCGGAATTGACCAACATAGGAATGTACCGATCATAGGTCCTCATATTCCATCATTATTCAATGACAACTCAGCACCAACTCTTCCAGAAGATGAACTCAGAGCACATGCTAATAGTTTACCTGCACCTGGTTGGTATTATGTATTGAATTCATTTCTTCGTAATTTAGGAATTTCTATCGCTTTTTAAAAATTTCATATAATGATTTAAAAAAATAAGAAAACCATACATTCTTTATTACTTTGTCTAGACAACACAGTGGGACCATCATCTAGTTTTCTGCCACCACCTGAACCGGGAGAAGCTTGTACTGCTGGTATACAAAGAGTAATAGGGCCTGCTATACCAGCCGATTTTACTTTGCCTGTAGATACTGGCAATGAGGTTAGACTTACGTTTTAGATGTATAAACTGCGATATATTTAAAATTTTTTGAAGGCTAATGTACTGATGGACGAGCCAGACGATGAGGATGTATTCGGACCTGTACCTCCTCCTCCGCCGTCCGATTTTGCCCCTAGTTCTCCAGAGAGACCAGGTTTCAATATGCATCCTGATCAACTTGAGATGCCTGTTGAAGATGATGATGATGTTGTGGGTCCTATGCCACCGGGTCATGACGATGAAAATGTGGCCGAAGAGTATGCTGTTAGATTGGCAGCGCTGGAGCGGCAAAAGCAAGCTGAAGTAAGGGATACTAGTTAGGGTTTTTTTTAAACATTTGTATTTGCAGAACAATTTATTTTAGTTGAAAACATCAAAACGTGAAGAGTGGATGACTCAATTGCCTAAAAAACTAATCAACTATGGAGTAGAGGCTCGACAGTTTAGTAAAGGGGCAGAATCAAAAACATTAGACACTAGCTGGACAGAGATTCCTAATCAGAAGAGGAAGAGAATTGAAGCGAGTTTTTATTTTCATAGAATTACTATAACAAATTTTAATGGTTATTTGAAAGGTATTAATATAATTGTACTTTAAAAAATACCGCTTAAGGCTAGTGATATGAAACCATGTTCAAGTGGTTCGGTAGTATTGACAGCGGAAGCTCAGAAAAGAGATGCGGAACAAGAAAAGAGGGCAAACGAATTGAATGTTAGTTACATTTAAATCTTAAAGTTTTGTTTTGTTTAATAAATAATCTTTTTTCCAGGAGAATCGTGGTGAGGCACTTCTGGATGTACATCAAAGAAAGCGAAAAATCGAGGGACCAGGTCAAACAAATGTATGGAGTGATGAAAAGGTGAATATGTTAAAAGAGTTAGTACTAAAGAATATTCTCGCTAGGGTACTATATCGTCGGTTGGAGAACGTCGTCCTTTTGATCGCGAACGTGATATGGAGGTGCGTGGTCTGAAGGGCGCATCAGCGGCTGAAATTAAGGAACGATGTGGACAACTTAGCTCACGTTTCGGACATGGTAACAGCGAAAAGTTCCTTTGAGGGAGTCATGTAGCATTATACGTCGACAATAGTATTAACATGGTCATCTCACTTCTTTCGTTTGGCACTGCTTTCCTTCCCTTTTAAATCATAAGCCACACAGATTTTATTAATACAAATGTTCATATTGCCTTGCCTCGTTTTAATTTTTATTCAAATGTTTGAATACCTCCCATCACGACCTCTTTTTGTTCAGAAAATGTATCCCTGTGACGTAATGTGAAATTAATATTGTTGTATACTGACCACTGTTGCCGAGTTCAGTTGTTAACAGTAAGAAATTTAGGCAACTGTAGTTGATTTGGCAATGCTGCCACAGTGAGCGTAAAGGGTTAGTAGTATATCTATCATAGTCTGATTCACGGTTATACCAAATAAAATTATTTTATCGTTTTTTACTTGCCATTTAAAGTATAACAAAATAAAAAAAGGCAAATATAATGAGTCACTTCTTGCCTTCAACCATTATAATGTGGTAACCAAATTTAGTTTTTATTGGTGGATCTGTGTAGATTGGCTTATCGCAAGTACTCCTTTGGAGCTCGAAAGCAGCATCTTGGAAGGGTCCCACCATAGAACCACGAGTCATCCAACCTAGGTCACCCTGTAAAAGCTGTATATTAAGCAGATTAAACTGTTCACTGTTCTTGTAGTAAAACATACCCCTGACCGTGCTTTATCCTCACTGTATTGGCTAGCTACTTCATGAAATTTCATGCCAGACTTGAGTTTTTCTATTGCTTCTAAAGCCTTGCCCTTAAAAATTACAAATTAGACAGATTTATGAAGACTACTACAAAACATACTTGCTTCTCGCAAAGTATATGCCGAACTTTGACAGCAGTTCCACCCTTGGTCTCCTTCCTAGCCACTTCTTCCTTTACTTTTTCTTTCGTTTGCTTTTTTGGAGGCATTCTATTTACAAATTATATTTAACATTTTTGAGTCTAATTATAACAGATAAAAACCAATGTGGCAACAATCTTTTATAGGAATAAACACCGAAATAATATCAACGTTTATTTACACGATGACAACCAGTCATCCCAGTTTACTAGCATCCTCATATGGAACTCGAACCTCTCTTCCCTTTAAAAGGCCTTCTGCTATTCGCAAAACAAGGGAAAAATTCTTCTCATCAAGGCTTTCCAATACCTAAAATATGTTACAAATAAATATATATTTGAATCTTTCACGAATTCCAAAAATTGCGAAACTACCTGAAAACAACATTGTTTATTTTCTCCGTTTTTTTCAATTGTATCAGAAACATTTTTCTCTGGATTAAACATGTTTAAAATAAAGATATTTCAGGAAAATTCTGGAAGTCTCTAATTTTAGCTAACTTGGTATCGTCTAAGTAAATCAACTAATTACTAAAAGAAATATGCTAACCGCCACTGATCCACGATAGGCTCCATTAACTATTAACATATTTCTACCTATGGATGGGATGACTGTTTCCACATGCGACTGGTCCAATTTCACCAATGTACCTAAATATATATTAATGTAATAGAAAAGAAAAATAAATGATGAACCACAAATGAACTAACCATCATCTAGTTTGACATTAGCAGTATAGTCATCGATTAATGATTTAACAACACCTTTTGACTTAAACACATCTGGACCTAGCTTTTTGGTGACTACCTATAAAAAGTGAAAACTAATAAAAACATCAAATGGAATTTTATGGTATTCAATATAAGCATAACAGTTTGGAAGAACCTTGACTACTATTCCTTCATGCATCCAATGGTCTTTTCTGTTCTTTTTCTCCCTTTTCAGTTCCTCCATTTCACGAATCTCGTCCAGAGCAGATTTTCTTATTTTATCATCTCGCTTTTGAGCCGATATATGATCTCTTTTGCGATCAAAAATGTTTAAACATTGAATGCTAAGCTTTGGCTTCAAAAAATCTATATAAAAATCTGTAGACTGAATTAGAAAGTTAAGAAACACTAACCATCGTTGTTATATTTATTATAATCATACGTCCCATTACGGCTTCTGCTTCTGCTCCGACTTCTCCTCTGTACTTTACAGTCGCGGTGTTCCTCACATTTTCTCTTTCGATCTCTTTCTCGTAAGCTGCTAAATTTTACTCTTGACGACTCGTCTTCGTCATTAACCATCTCTTCTTTTTTAATTTGTTTCTCATCCGTTAAACTATTGAAAACGGAAAGACTGTGACTTGATGTGGGTTTACTGAGCTCCTAAAACAAAGTAATGAAATATATCATTATACACAAGCTGAAATAAGGGTAAAATATATTATAAATGAGAAAAATCTCGAACCTCCAGTTTAGGTTTCTTATTTATGTTAAAGTTAAGTGTGATCTTCTCCCCATCATCGGAGCGTATAAGTTCACTTGCTTCATACTTGTTTGGTTCACCCTGTTGTTCCAAGGCTCTATAATCCTACTAATAAAGGAAAATATGACAGAAGAAGTATATATAGAAGGGCATCTACCTTTGTACTCGTTCGTTAATTAGCTCCAATTGCCTATCCTCATCGTCCTTCTCCGCCTTAGCTCTTTTTGCTTCTTCTGCTTTTCTCAACACTTCTTCTTGATCTATATACTGGATATACCAACCTGAAGAGCCAAGTCTAGAATAATGGTTTATACAACAAAATCACTACAAACGAACATGTACAAAGCAAAATCCTTATAGTAAATAACATGCCTTTCTCATTTTGATCTATTTTGCATTTACCACTATTTCCCAAATATTGAACAAATCCAGTGAGGGTGTGCCATAATGTCGAATTCATATGAACGTGCCCCTAAAAATTACAGATTATTTAATTTTGGAAATTACGTATTCTTCAAATATAATACAGAACTAATAGGTAAATTGACATGTTGCCAATAAAAATAATTTTAAATCTTTAAAAAAATACAATAGCTCATACTGGATAAATAGAATTACCTTGTCCTTAATGTATTCTTGATATACTTCATTTGCTCGGATGCGTTTGGTACCAAAACACGTCCTTAGAATCTAAATTTAAAAGAATGCAAAAATTCTACCTGCATATAAACAGATTCAGACAATATAATTTAATTACTTTTGATGTTAGTCCAATTTAAACTATTACATAATTACCTTTAAACACTCACATGCATAAAATTTGTTTCAAACTGTCTACTAAAATCCCTGAGATATGTATTCGAATCTTCAGCAAACAAAAGAAGTTGTCTCTGATGGGATTCTGATGTTAAATGGCATTTAAATCCGTTTTGATCCCGACATTGTTTCCGACACATCTGACAAAACCTATAATATTTACACTTATATCAATGTGTAATGATATAAAAAATTAAAAAATATTTAACCATTATGACAAGCTCCTAATAACCTAACTTTGCTACAATCTGCAGATTTTTTTTCCTACTCTGTCTATCGAATAATTTTAATATCTACTAACCATCTAAGTTTTTGGAGTCCTTTAGACTTAATTCTGTTGGCAATATCCTTAGGGGTACCTCTTTCATGTTTTCCCATTCTTATGGTTCACTTTTTACCTCAGAAAACGTTGAATACAAAGTAATCTAAAGATTGAAATCATAGAAATCTGATTTGTAACCAAGATATAATAAATTACACAAGGACTTATGTATTTAAAAAATGCATATAGCAGAACACAGAATAAAGGTAAAATGAATTATGATTTTTTTTCGAAAGAATTGGTTTTAAAAGCGCCTAAAACCAGCATCTAGAGTGCAGACGGCGAAGTAGATGGGGTGCAGAGCCGCAGAGGAGACTAGAACAAAAGACTAGGAGAGAATAGCTGAAAGGCAAATTAAATAGTAATAATTGGACTGGTAGAAATTTCTCATCATGGTTTGTAACGAAAAGCCATCACAGCCAACGATATACCTGCTTTAGATTTAAAAGCCAGTAGCGAAACATGTTGTGTAATTAACATAGCAAAAGAAGGACCTATTTTTAGTTGTTCTCTCAGCAGCCAAAAAAATGTTGCTATCATAAAACTAAGTGTCAATAGCCGCTATTATAGATAAACGCATTGAAAAAACAAAAGAACCTTTTTTGACGAAAACATTTTCCTCTGGAAATGGGAAGTTTGGTATGTCCATATCAGAAATTTAATGCTGATTTCATCTCCGCTTTTATATTTTCAAAATTTCCACTTTGGAAGAAACTATGGGCGAGAGAGCTCTCGATTGCTACCTCGTACACTTTGTTTGCTCTCCACGCAATCCTGCTATATATATATTACGCATAGTATTGTTTAATTGTAAAGTTATAACTTAAAGTTCTGTTTGACGTATTTAAAATTATTCCCTTCACATATATGTGAATAGTTCGTTATTTTTTTCTGATTAATTTGAATGATTTAAAAAATATTCTAATTTGTTTAGAATTAAAATCTTAATGAATTTTCAGTTTCACTAATTAGGCCAGTCTTTAAGATAATATCTTTGAACATTTATCACTGATTTCACACTCATTTGTTTTACTTATCTTGGAAGTCTGATTGATTAATTAAACATGTTTCGGCTCGTGATATATGTCCTATTAATGATTCAGAGGTATCCACATGTTCCTCGTATACTTTTTTCCTATTTATTTCATTACGTGCTTGGATTTATAATTTATGAATCTCTTTTATTCTTTTTAGTAACGTTGCTTCTCTTATTACTAATTTACCTGGTGTTTTTCTTGTCAACTTCGAACAGTATTCAGATTATTTCACTATTGCTCCTGAAAAAAACCATTAGTTGCATTATTGGTCGGTACACCTCTTTCATAACATACAAATATTTCTTATAGGAAGATTCTTACTAAACAAAACTAATTACAAATATAAATAGGTTCGTCGAACCTCAAAATGACCCCGCTTCAGATCCCCTCTTATTGTGGTTGACGGGTGGACAAGGATGCTCTGGGCTTTCTGCTCTTTTAACTGAGTGGGGCCCATTACTGGTTAATGCAATTTTTTGTAGCTTGCTTTTATTATCTAACTAAACTCATTTTATTGCAGTTTACTTTGTTACTTTCTTCTTTGATAATGATAAAAAATAGTTAACTAAAGCGACTTTATCATTTGAGCTAAATGATGATGGTGAAACTTTGTCTGTTAATCTTTATTCGTGGACTGGGAATGCTTTTGTGCTTATTTTTGAAGCTCCTAATGGTGTTGGATTTTCATTTGCTATGGATGGTGATATACAAACTGGAGATGATCAGGTTTATATGATCTTATAGCATTTTTAAAACAATCTTAAAGAATATGAAGAGTTTCATAGAAGTACTATATTACAACGTTTTAATAAAAGAAAAAGTATACTATGCACAAGTATTTACAACTGTCTTTGACAACTGGGAAGGTATAGTTGCGTTCTTCAATGATTTCCCGCAGTTCAAAAACAATAGCTTCTATGTGACTGGATAATCATATGGCAGTAAATCTAAGCTAACTATTTTCCCAATAAATGTTTTTTCTGTAACTTAAATTTGACTTGCTATAGGTGCTTTTGTTTCTCATCTTGTTCACACTATTATCAAGCATCACTCTCAATACAAAATCAACACCAAGGTACCGTTTTTCGCATTAGGTTTAGGCTTAATAATAAAGCTGTTTTTTAAATTTCTTCTACACTTTGTATTTACCTTTCACTTTTCTTTAATTTGAGTGCTATTACGTAACAGTTGTGATTTGAACATTAATTCCGAAACTACACATTTAATGCGATATCTGTAAAAGATAAGATAAAAAAAATAATGATTAAAACATTCTAAGTGCAAAATCTTAGAAGTGATTCATGAGAAAAATTAGGCTAAATTAAAAGTGCAGCATGACAACGCTTTCATCTGTTTATGTATTTTAATGAACTTGTCAAGGATTTGCTATCGGTAACGGATACATTTCTGAGATAATGGGGATAAATTCCATTATGTCTTTCCAGTAAGCCCATGGAATGATTGACGGTACTTTAGTTAAATAAATATTCCTTTATCAGTTTTTATTTCTATATAATGTATTTTAATTACCTAAATTGTGCTGAAAAGTAATGCTTTAGGAATTGGAATCATATTAAAGCTTTATGTTGTAATAACGATACTGATAGTTGTCCTTTCCATAGCTTTGAAGATTACGACGACTGCGGTCTTTTTGTCGAAGAAGCCATTTACAATGCATGGTTGGTTTGCACAGTAAATTATTGAATTTATTAGACAGAATTTAGAGTATATACGAATAAAGTTTGATCTCTTAAAATTTGTCCATTTCTAATCATAGGTAGAAATTTTAAGTATCAGTAATAATTTGTAGGAATGAAGGTATCAATCGGTACAATATATGTGATAATTGTATATCTGCCAGCCAAAATATTCCCAAGAGATTTGCTCATGATTATAAATAGAGAATGGGCAAAGATATCGTTCCATCTTAGGTATACACTTGTAGAAATAAAAGGCAGATTTGGTTCTTGAAATTAAATTTGTTCAGCTTGTCTCAATTCCGTGCTTGAACGATACTGCGGTAACTAAATATTTGAACAGATTGAATGTTCGAAAGGCAATTGGAATCCCATAATTGGTGGGAAAATGGGAGGTCTGCAGGTGGGCAGAAACATAATCACCGCCGTGTTGCATAGCAGATTGAAAATCTGCAACACTTTTATGAATAGAAGTTGGTAACGAAAGTTTTAAAAATCCTGAAACAAGATTTTATCGTAATTTGTTGATTTTTATTTTTGTCAAAGAAACATAATTAACAAATAAACAATTTCTTGTTCTGCTAAAAAGGCATTCACAATATATTTTTAGCAAATGTCTTAATAGATTTTTTCACTGACAATATTATTGGATTCTATGATAAAGAATACTCAGAAATGGCCATTTGGGTGAAGGAAGCTCTTGATTACGGGCTAAAAGGTCATTTTTAGTTAGAAATGTTTCTATACAGACTAGCTAAAAAGTTGAAGATCTAGTTATAGAATACAGCCTTGCTCATATTACAAAAGTTGAATATCTACTACTTCTTAAAAAGGCCATCAAAAAGTACATATAAATAGTTGATATGAAAGAAAAGTACTATCCAACCACTGGTCAAACAATAAATACAATTTATTTTGTTTATTTTCACGGTTTACGTATTTCTGGTATGATTTACAGTGGAGATGTTCACATGGCCTGCAATTTTCTAGTGGGCCAGAGATTCTCGTGCTCTCTTTGTTATAAGGTGATCATTTATTACATAATGGAATGAATGAATACACTTCAATATCCATTATTAAAAAATAATACATGTTGCTTAGTCTAATCCATATAAACTTTGATTTTAAAAATTAGAACCGCTTTCAAAAGTACCATATTAATGCAATAGATTTCTGATTTTGCTTTAGTCATTTTATCACGTTCATCAGTTAGCGATAAATCTTAGATCAAGATGTGAAACAAGCAACACAATATAGAGGAAATAAGAAACGGTTATGAAGCGAGTAGACAAGTGTAATCTGTAAGAATAGCACAGGGGTGAAAAACTGTATCTAAAGTATTCTTAAATAGTTAAGGATTCAAATGCATAGAATTTTTTTCCAAGAGACTTCATCAAAGAAGAAATATAATGTGAATAGGCAGGTCGGAGGATTCCACACACAATATGATAAACTACATTTCGTAACAGTGAGAGTACGTTTTTGAATGATCGCCAATTGGCTCAATAGTGCCTCTATTTTTATGGGTTAAAACAAGCAAATATTTTAAATTACCTTATTAGTTTATGAGTAGTTAATTTTTTTGCCTTTCACAATTATGTAAGGTACACTCATAACAACTCTGCGTCTCTGACCTATAAGCCTATAAAAGGCGCACGGGGAAGAGGAATAGAGATAAGCGGGTTACCCAACTTCTCCCTTCTCCTTCTTATTTGTTAATGCTTATATTGTAGCATAGAAATGTTTCCTTATACAAAGTATATTCTTACTGTGTACGTCACCTCAAAGTAGTTCATGCATAAAGGTTAAGGTCCGCCTGATCACCTGATCCTCCGACCTTTACAATTATCTGCAAGACCACTATAATAAATAAAATTTCAGGGAGCTGATTTCAAAATCCCAGCTGAAAAGCCAGCTGTCGCTTATCACATTCTCAACTCGTTTCTTTTCGATGATAAATTTTAATTACTATAAAAATGGTGTATTAAAGAAGTTGTATTGCATCTAATATTTAGTGTGCGAAAATATACGAAAGTTAATAGAAGATGACTATTGTTCATTTACAGTGTGGGAAACTAAACAGTACATTTGCAATCTAAAGTCATTTGTATATTAAAGTTAATGCAAATTGTCCCCCCGTAAGTCGTGCATAGTGTCATTCTATATCTGGTGGTGTTTTCCGCCATAGTGACATTTGTATAGGCTTTCATCAATCACTGAGCTGCTTTAAGAGAATTTTTAGAGCATTATATTGACTGAGAGATTTCATATAGGAACAAAACCTGTAATATTGAAAAAAATGAAATCCGAATCTTTCTAGTGATTATTTCCTATAATTTTGTCCAAACAAGTGTATAATGACTACCTGATAAAAATGAATCTTATTCACATAACATGTTTGTAAGAAAGAAGACAAATGAAACAGTATCACCCATTTAATTTATTCTGAACTTAATATTTCCAAATACTTTTTTTATAACTTTCTTACCATTAATAAAATCCACGGTTTGGATCTTAACTCCGTTCTTAACACCTTTCACTTATATTCTTTGCCTTTTGGCCTTTCTTCCAGACACTTCTAAAGACTCCTCCAAGTGTCATACACATCTTCATTATTGGTAAGAATTCCAAAACAGGCGCTTCCAAGGTGCTGAGGTGAAGTGCAGATCTCTTACGCGTAATGCCCTATATGAATTGGAAATCCAAAAATATTTGTCGGGCTCATTTTCCTTATTACAATGTTAAATAAAAGGAAAAAGTACTACAAATATTGTAGTAACAAGATGTGGAAGACTTTCCATTGCTATTAGCCCTTCCTGCAATTTACGTGGAGGCCTGCAAGATACACCTCCCACTTTCCTCTTTTGACCAATCAGAGGTGCATCTATCTCAACCGGGACCCGAGCTCTCAACTAGGCAAATCCATTTGCACATTCAGTTTTATTGAGCAAATATTTGACGTACCTCATGCTAAAAACAGAATATATTCCTCGTAAACAATTATATGAAAAATTTATAGTTTCTACTAATTTAATTTATTTATTCGTATTTGTATAGATACATTCTACGCCTATAAATCAGTAAGTATCATAAAATATGACTGCATAACAGAACCAAGAGGTTACGTAAACCATAGATTTTGATTTATTTCTCTTATATATACATATATATAATGGCGTTTTTCCTACAAAACTTGACCGCTTTAAGTATATGGAGTTAACTATTGTTCTTTCGTTTATTTTCAGGTTGATATAATGTTTACGAATCAAAACATACTTTATTATTTATAGA
The DNA here is from genome assembly GCA_020740425.3 of Heterorhabditis indica. NCBI lineage: Eukaryota > Metazoa > Nematoda > Chromadorea > Rhabditida > Heterorhabditidae > Heterorhabditis > Heterorhabditis indica. The sequence goes on along the minus strand of JAJAVP010000135.1, from coordinate 125,379 downwards.
GAAATAAATATTTAACAATAACGGTCAGTAATGAATGAACCCGTGTGAATTCCATATAATATTGCTTAAAAACTATTTTAATCGACACATACTTAGGATGACTTGGAGTCTAACCAGTTGTGTAGAATAAGAATTATAGGATGATTTAGGAGGAAAAAGTAAAAATTAATCAAAGTTTAGTGCCTTCATGATATGTGATGGTAACAGCAGGTATAACAATACTTTTGGTCGAGCATTTGTGGTGATCATAATGTATCTCTAGAATTTCTCCGTTTGTACCATCATAAGGTCGCCAAGAAGATAATTCCTGTCGTTTCCTAGAAGTTATCTTTCTTGAATAGGCTATATAGTAAAATCTAATTAATATATTATTATTCGAAGAAGTGTACCTCTGTAGCTCCTGTTTCTCGGCTTTCTCTGTTATGGAGTCTTCTTCTGGTACAAATACTGATGGTGTTTCTCTACTTAGCTTCGTCACCAGGCTCACTCCACTAATATCCCTCAATGTATTCGCACTAAAACTGGAATGCTACTATTCATAACTAGCGACCTAACTGAGATTAATATGAATTATTCCAGAACCAACTTGCTACTATTCCTGTAGTATGTACTTCGTGTAGTGCTTGGTCGTGAGTTATCAGGAGAGGGCAGTGAACGGTTCCTAAGAATTGAAATCACTACTATACATGTGGACAAATAAATGATTAAGTTATTTTATATTAAGAAATTATTAGCTACATTAACCATACTGAGCCTAATAAAATAAGGTTACAATTAGAACACATAATGCTCCATAAAACCCCACGAATAGATTCCGTCAAAGGAACCGAAATAGATTAAATTAGGTCTAGTCATATAGAAATGGTGAAAGTTATTTAAAACGAACTTTCTTTAGATGTATAATCACCTTTGAAGAAAATAATTGTCCTTACTTCTGAGAAACAATAACACGGTGAAAATTTTTTTTAAAGTTTGTAATTATCGCCGTTTTACCTTCTACTCCAGAACAATAGGGATTTGAAGGCTGTGCGGAAGTTCTCTGCGCGATAAGCATAGAGTACAGGATTCAAGGCACAGTTGACGTAGGGGAAGAGGTGGATAATGTTCACAACTATTCTCTCCAACTGAGTTGTGATGCGGACGCGAAATATAGACGAGAAAAGATTGAATAGCCAGAAGGGTGTCCTGGAAGCAAAAGTAATACAAACGCGATACAAAGATTAGCTATTCGCCTTTAATGTGGCTTTTTTTAATAATAGTATACAGGGTATGCAAAAAAGCACAGATTTTAAAAATGCCAACTTTCTTCAAACCCGACGAAAACTGCCATTCAAAAACGTTTTTGGAAGCTTGGAAATCTAGCTTTTTGACAGCTTTAGCATAAGTAGCATGTAAAAGTTACAATTATCGATTTTCGTGTTATTCGCGCATATTCGGTCTCATTTCTCAGATTGTCGGATTGCCTAGAAATTGAAAACATTTGCAGCTGATAGCTCTTTACACTGGGGTAAGCAAATATAAAAGTTCTGCAAACGACAAATAGTAGAAGCTAGCTAACATGTTGAGAGATTTTGATAATTAATAGATAAAGCACAGAAAGAAATCATTTCTAGTCATAGAAATGGTCCTAGATAAAAAATAAAAGAGGCTGAATATGTGTGACAATACTAGACAATAGTGAAATTGATGCTCCCGTAATAATATAGAAAAGGTTATTAGTATTCCAAAAATTTAAAGCATAAATTTTGGCATATATAAAAAGAATAAATATAATTGCAATGTGGTTATAAATTCAACTAAGTTTTAAAAAGCAATAATCTGACCAGCAAAGCAGATGGAATAAAACAACTCTTTGTACACTTCTGGTCACTTTTTGATAGGGTGGTCGTGAAGAATTTGTTCGATGAAGTCTGCGGGAATTAAGTCTTCTAGAACCCTGAAGCAGACGACGGATACACGATTATATAGTTAATTCTTAGCATCTAACTATGTATTATATCGACATCAAATTTAAGAATTCTACATGCTTTTAACTACTGGAACTTTGACATAATCTTTCTGTTTTTTAAAAACTGCTACCATAAAACCACCTTAGCGGCTTCACGAAGTTTACAGAAGACATGGTAATAGCAGTAGAAAATGACAAAACCGGGCAAAATGAATATGACTACCGAACAAGCAGAAATATACCTGTAAAAAGAAAATAAGGAACACGAACTTCCAAATTAAGACATTGTTTATGCGATTAACTATGTATGCATATAGAATTCCCAATAGTATGCAATTTGAAGAAGTGAGAAAGGAGAAAACTATGCGTAAAACCATATTAAAGAAAAAAAGGAAAATCATATGAATGACCAAGTTTATCGTCATGTGTGGTACACAATGACATTCTCTTATAATACTAACATGCAATAAAAGTGGAAACAAAGTAAAACCGACCACTGAGCTGCAGGTATACTAGGCCAATTTACAAGACAGAAGGTTTTGTTGGATAAGTCTGCTTTCGTACCATTTTTAGGAATGACACTGAACGTTGCCTTAACTCAGTGCTATTAGAAAAAATTATGACTTTTTTAACCAACTAAGTAATAAAGAATAAATATTTTTAAAGTCTAAAGAAGGTTTTTCAAAGGCATATATTTAGCAGCGTTGAATCAATGACATACTTCTTCAGCATAAATATAGAGCGGAAGGCTAAATACTAGAGCAGTCAACCAGGCCAGTGCACTCATACAAAGGGCAGTACGGTAGTTTCTAGGTAGAAAAATTATTTTTATCTGTATTATTTAGGAGAATTTAACATTTTAAATCTTTTAACAATAAGTGAATATGATTCTCTACGTTACCTGTAGCGTGCACACACATCGCTTTTGCACATAGCGAAATATCGATCGGCTGCTAAGAGGACAACGAACAATACTGAGGCGTACTTGCCTGGAATATGAAATCATTTTATCATTTATAGTATAACAACGAATCTAACAGATTTAAGACCGTCTTTATTCAGACTACTCTATAGGTGGAGGTGGATAAAGAGCTCTTACCAGTGGTTTCAGTACCATGATAGAGGTGGCAAAGCACTGTACCAAACGGCCAGCTCTTCAGGTTGAGCGAGGTGGCCGCAACAAGAATTAAATCGGTTAAGTAGATAAAGTCCGCAAGACATAGTCCTACCATATAAACATTGGTAATAGATCGAAGGAAACTGCAATTATTTTTAAACTTTCGATGATAAAAGAAGAATCATATAAAATTAATGCATAATACAAATAATTTTCATTTTTCTTGCTGAGGATTTGTTTTAGCCTAATTAAAATTTGCCTACACCTTTAGACTAACTTTATTAGCTTATAGTTTACTAGATATATTTTCAAGCCAATATACGATTTAAAAATTTTCGTTATTTTTTCAAAATTTTTCATCTTTTTTTTCTTCTGAAACAAGATGAATTATATTGTCACTTTCATAAATAAATAAAAATAGGTGATTTCAGTTACTTACGGTCTTGTGAAAATTAACAATACGACAATCAGATTGACGGATCCAAGGGCAACAAGGAGAAGATGAGTAACAGTTAAGGCTAAGCGAAGATGCTGGGAAGAGTCGCTCATCTCATACTGAAACAAATAAAAGTATATATATATATAGCAGTTTAGTTTATTATCAATGAAAAGACTAATTAAATAAAGAGAATAAGAAACAGGTATGGAAGATCCGACATTTTCCCGTCTGTCGCAGACCGCTTGAGTGGTTCCTGAGATTGCTTCTCATTCCCTCGGAAAACATATAAACCGAAGCACACGAGACAGCAATTTAGATGGAGAATTGGATTGGAGAAGAATTTGTTTGTTCATATCAAATGATAGAAAACGATCTCATCTCATATTTTGCCACATTATTCAGAGAGTAGTTATTTAATTATTCACTGTTGCCTACTCCTATTGTTTTAGCATACGAAAGGTTTTTTGGAATTTAGTAGTTTAACAAGAATCGCTTAAAAATATATATTGGAAATGATTTTCCTTGAAAGAAAATGTTGAGATACTTTAAGTTACAAATATTGAATACTGATAACAGATGGAAATAATGCAAAATTGATGTGCACTCATATAAAAATGAACTTAATTATACTTATATTGTGGTCTTACTAATTTAAGAATTTTATACAGTTTATGGTTATAATAAACGTTTAATGGCATTGAAGGATTCAGAAGTAAGAGTTTATTCTGGATTTTGGAACAACTTTATAGTCCCCTTCAGCGCAGGCTTGCGGATATCATTGACTCAGTGTGCTGCGATTTGCCGGAGACAATTTGTCTTAGGATGTGCATACAAGTGCAATTGCGTGATCTTTCTAGGAAAGGGGAAAATAAGTCTTCGACCTTAAAGGAAGCGAAAATGAAATTGCTAGGATTTCAAGACGGAAGAGAAAGCGATAGGAGTGGGGCGTATTAGTTAGGTGTTCATTACAAGGCTTATTTCAAATGCAACCGAAAGAACATTTCTGCGTTAATTTACATTCAGTGGAGTGGTGAATCCATTATACGATGAAGGGACATATTTGTTAATCTTCTAATTATACTGTTGGCAATGACGATGTAATGAAACAAAATGCTACATTTTAGGAATTTTTATGAGCATCAAATAGAAAATTATGAGGTGAGAGAAAAAAATTAGTTTTTAGTCACTTTAAACAAGAACAACTTAATCTCAGCGTAAGCCTAAGCAATTTCTCTTAAATATTGCATTTAATGATTAATAAATAGATTTTTGAAACTAAATCCACCAAAATGAAAACAAGTAAGATGAAGAGACAATATTTTTCTAAATTTTACCTAGCACTTTCGTAAGAATTGCCTTTGTTCAGCTTAAGATAAGAACAAATTGTACTTTGTAGTATAATTCTTACTCTAAGAGGAAATAATTTTAGGTATTTGGTAAATCTTACTATTTAACTATAGATAAGGGTGGTGAAAATCGTGAAGTTTACACCAATAGTGAAGACGTAAGCAATATTGACAGTGCTAAACATGTCTAAGAGGCCTAAGCAATGAAGAACTCAAAATAAAAGGATAAAATTCTTCGAGGAAGTGATTCAGAGTGTTCGAGTGGAGGAGTGATGGGACATAAATAATAAGAGAGCAGATAAGTGAAGGCAACATTCACCTCATGTGAAAATTCAGGCTGCTCAAAGCAAAACAGCTTTAACTGTTTAAGAAATGCGAAGTTACAAAGTAGTATTGAGTAAAATATGCTGAATGTTTGGTTTCTCGTATAAGTAGCACATTTCTTTATGGTGATTGAGAAGAGCAAAAAATTCCTCATAAACATCCACATGAACAATGCCACACTTCTAAACTGAAGAGAGCAGTAAGATATTTGTTAAAAAGAATAAACGGATCTGGGAAAATGTGGAATAAAATACTAATAAAAGATCATGTAACTGAAATATCGAGAAGTACCAATAAAAAGAGATAAATCTTTCACTTCGTTCGGCTACTCACTGAACCCCTGCTTGTGTGCTGTGTCTCGAGTGATTACCTTCGTTTCCCATGTTAGCGAGGGAGTGACATTCTATTATTGGCTGAATCAAGCCATTCTATAGTCTCTCTACTTACATATTCTTTACTAACTTTACTCTTATCCTAGTTTTTATTACGATGCATTTTCAATACACTTAGGCCACAAATTAGTTATCTTTACAAGTCGAATTAAGCCTAAATATATATATTTTATTATCAATAAATAAGACAAAAATTGTTATATAGCTTTTTTCCTTATTTAATTATAGAGCAATGTTTTGAATTTTACGAAGATTAGGCCTAAGCACATAAGACACAACTTTAGTAGATTATCAAAATAATTTCGTTTCATGACGACCAGATATTGATGTTGAATCAGAAAAAAATAATTTTTACTTTAAAAATCCCAATTAGGTATTTAGACTATCATAAAAAATACAGAAGATATTTGGTTTTCGTGGATAGATTAAGGATCCTAAACAATGCTAAGAAAAGTATTAAAATTTACTGTGATGGCTTTAAAAAGATAATATGAGATAAATTTTAACAGAAGATAATATAGAATATATAAGCAAATTAAATTTACCACTTCGTATCTATGAAAAATTAAACTAATAATTAATTTAAGAATCTAAAAGTTTGAAAAAGTTTTGTGCGTTTCTTTATTTATATAAAAAAAGAATGGATGAGTGCAACTACTTAAAAATACCTTATATTCACTTGTAAACAAAAACAAATATGAAACAAATTTATGCTCGGTCCTTATTAAATAATAATGCATTTTATGCGACTTCATACGGAATCTAGAATAATCATGGGGTGAAAGTAGCTCTTTTAAAATTTCTATTCTCCACTCACCTGTGACCACGATCTGCTCATTGGTTGACTCATTGTGGTGATTCTTTTTCTTGTTCAACAGACAGACCTTTTTGAGAATAACAGCACCCTGATTAGAGTAATTACGAGAGGACAAGCGAGACGAGTTCCTCTCAGAGTTGAAATAGACGAGTGATAGGCTTAGTTCAAGTATAGGCGGCTGAGGATGAACTTCTGATCGAATTGGATGAATGTAATTGTTTATACTTTTGTAGGTAATTGGAACTATTCTTCTATTCAGCCATTAACACTAACAGCAATTTAAACTTGTGAAATTTTCTTTAGATTTATTTTTCTGATTACAAAAACGACTTCTATAATATAGGGCGTATAAATGCAGAAATTCAAACAGCTGGATGCTTATTCTCAAGATATGAAGACGTGCAGGGATAATAATATAACAGTAAGCTCAAAGCAGCAGAGTGAATGTTTGCTGCGGATGTAGGAGAAGAGGTTGGAAATCAAGTATACGGATTTAATTATGTCTCGGCAGTCACAATTCGCTTATAGATAGGAAAAAATAGGATGAAATAAAAAGAGTACTACAGATTCATATAAAAAAGAACCACAACCGATATATTCAATTAGATTGTTTTCAGATGATATGCTTAATGGTTTTACCAGCTGAGGTTCGTTTGTTATAACAAGCTCCTAAAAAATCGGATAATTATTTCTCAAACAGCTGATATTTCACATAATAATTTGTTTTAATCAGTAGAATTAATAAGTTTTAGTTACTACAACATGTTTTGCATTTGCAGCAGCTTTTTATATAAACAAAGTTTAGAATTTGAAAAGCGCTTGTCTTTAAATGGGTATGAAAATGCTTACTTTTCTAAGCAGTCGCTTAAGTAAATGTCTTGAACGCTAAGGTATAACGAATTCACTCACTGATACAACTGTTTTATTTTAAGACAAGGTCCACTTTGCATCTACTCTTCTTGTATAATCAACAATTCCAAATATCTACACAAGAGAGGTAAAAAATGTACTTTTGCGCCAGAATTCACACATATTGAAAAGGCTTAACAGTCAGTTCCTGTCAGAGAAAGAAGGAACAGCAACAGATGCTAAAGACGTTCCTCGAAGGAGTTCCGCAAGCTCAACTAACAATTCTGATCTCATAAACAACTAACCATAGAATGTAAAATGTCACTGATTTGAGTTAGATAAAGCTATATTATGATAATGATGTTTTTAAGTAGCCTTCTAACTCAAAAAAGTTCGTTGAGGTATTTGAAACAATTAAATCATACTTCAAACGTTAGTATTAAAGAAAATCTTTCTTTATCAAGAATAAAGTGGTAATAATAATAACAACTTCGATAGTACCAATTTTACCAATATTGCACATATTTTTATGGGATCAAATGAATTATGCCTATAATTACTAGAGAAGCATCTAATAAATTTTAATAATATTTGGACAATAGTTCGAAATCTATTAGAGATGTTAAAAATTAATATTCCATTATTTATTCCATAGGTGAAGTGGGCTGATCAAAGCGGAACATTTTGTTAAGAAAATAGCATTACAAGTGGTACAATTCGTAAAATGTGTTAATAAAAGCTTAGAAAATTTCAGTCAGGTTTAAAATGGTGTAGAACTGAAGAATTTTAGAAAAATAGTGTACACTACCGGAATCCTAATGAGATAGTTCGGAATGTCATAATGTTGGCGTTGCACTTTCGGAATTGAAGCTGCGACTAACAAGAATGTGCTTGAACAACCCTTAATAATTAAAGAGCCAACTGTCGAAATCATCTTGACAATTTCTAACCTTAGACATTTTCGCGAATAAACATTGGCCTTGGTCAGACATTTTTAAGTTACTAGAGAGCAGCATCATTGTTTAATATTTGGGCATTTTAATATTTATGTTATTCAATGAAAATTCAAAATTGCGGAAATAATTTAAATGTCAGGATTCATTGCGGATATTATTAGTGGAGAAAACAGGCAACCTAATGAGATTGGTTGAATAATGAGTCTCGTTCCTTATTATATCCGGCGAATAGTTGATGAAGAGTTGCACCAACTGCTTGGATAAAAAATCGTAATAAATACCAAAACGCCCTTCTCTAACTCATTACCTCTTTAAAACACCTGGTTACTAACAACTTCAACGGAAATTACCGTAAGACATAGGCTAGTGGCAAAATAAGTAAAGTCTCAGTGGGCATCCTCTGGCTAATAAGGATAATGTAAGAATATTTTGAAGTTCTCTTAAATAAGGGTTGTTGCATCAATCTAGAAAACCCTTACGCTAGAATATTTGTTAGTGATATTGTGACCAGTTTAAGCATCAAACGTCACTGGTTCATTTAAATAGGTTTCGTGTAGTAATTATGTTTCACAAAGCAGTTTGTGGTTAAGAGGTCTCATTTAATTGCAGTTCCAAGAATATTTTTGGACTATTTTCGCGAATAAATCCTTATCCTAATTAAATGTTTCAGTAATTGAAATATTTTAATACCACTGTGACTGTATTTAAAAGATTCATGATTTCGACATGAAAACAAGTTATGAAGCATTTGGTGTTAACCTATTCTCTTTTAATAAATTGCTCATAGCTGTATCATAGAAATCACATAAGTTTATGAGAAAGGTGAGAGCATATTTAAGGTAAAAGAACACTGGATTAAACAAAATAACATTAAACATGATAGTGAGAAAGAAGAAACACTATTGTCATCGCTTGGGCAAATGAGCAGAGCAAAGAGATTTCGGACGCTGTGAGTAACAAGATCAATCATCGTGAGCCGCACGGAAAGAGGAAGTAAGATGTGAACACAAAAAATTGATAGGTTTAAAGAAAAGTAGGACGGGGAACGTGTTGTGCAAGAAAATATTAGTGCAGCGAAGAATTATAGGAGAATTACTCCACACTAAAAGATACTTTCTACATTTCTAAGCCTTTATACACACATTTAAACCTTGGGTTATACTGACTAGAGAGGAAATAGTGTCGCACTAATATATTTCGTGGTCACTTCCTTTAACTGAGCTATTCCTTTTCCTAGTCTCTCTTTAGGTTTTAATAAATTCGGAGAACTTGGTTAGCTTTGCATGGTTCTATGTGCATAGTGATGCTTTTACAAAATAGATTATTCCGAGTTTCATGTACAATATGCAATTATGTCGAAAAGCTAGACGTTCAAGCATTCAGAAGCGCTTTCGAATGGCTAAGTTTGAAGAAAGTTGCAAAAATGTTAGAATTTATCCCTTTTTTTCTCACTTTGTATGTCTATCTTCTTTTTTCGCTTATTTTCGCGCTGATTTAGTTTGAGTAATTGGCGCTTTTACATCATTTTCACATAGCCTTTTCGTATTAGCGAATACCACAGATTATACGTTCCATTACATATCTATATATTGAACTGTCTTAGGAAAAAATCAATCTTCATGATATTGTATAGTTTTTACTAGTGAGCCAATATAATTGACAAACAAGTCATGTTTTGTAACGGCGCCACTATACTATGAAGAAATAAGAAAAGGATAAGAAGGAAATATAAAGAAAAAACACTAAAGTACTCTATCAAACGTCTTCTAATATTAATTTACTATTTTAAGATGAAATTCAGAAGAATCCAAAGTCAATTCATTCCAAGTTGTTATGGGTAATGTAATGTGAAAACAATGAGTTTAAGACGTCAAAATACTATGGTACTTTTAATTGCTATTCACAGGATATCTTTTTTTTGAGGTTCTTTCATAGATATATTTCCCTAAGGAAATAGAGATAGAAAAAAAATAAGCTATAGGACACTACAGCCCCATGTTTTTAGATGTGCCAATGCGTACTTTCGGAGTGTTAACTAAGTGTCTACGACCTAAGCACAAAGACTTGCACCACTTCAAATATTAACTTCGAACAAGCCATAAAGAATTTCAATGTCCATTTCCTTGAAATACTGAAATATAGAAAACTGTCTTAATTCACATACTAATTTAGTAGTTTGGTTCTATAACGGGAAACATTTTTAGGATATGGCATTATGAGCATAATTATGTAATCAAGGGATAACTAGCGGCTACTTCTGAGAATGTATGCCTTAACTGTAGAAAGGATTTTGAGGAAGTTACCAGGGGCATGTTGTAATTAAAGAGTGTATCTTTACTAATTACTAATTATAGGTATTCATCTTTATCAATTAAGTAGTAAATTGATTATTTCTGTTTCCGTTTCCGACAAAGCGGCCAGTTCTTTATTGATTATCGATGTTTTTTGATATCAAGATGGTAGTGGGAATGTATCATCCTCTCTTACGGGAGATATCATCTGTGAGAACTAACTACTCTTCATTCTCTATCTTTTGTTTACATAGCATGAGTATGACTATTTATATATCTATAAGCAAAATAATAATTGCTGGAACATGCCGACAGTATAAAATTTTTGCATGAAAGGATATCAAAAATATTATGACTTCTGTAAGTAGGAGATTAAAAAGAGCCCTTAGCAAAAGAGAACTTGTCCGTTGGCAGTCAAATCCCACGATAACAAATAGAAAAGGGATGAAAAGAACCGCAAGGTGATAATGGCTGAGATCGCCTACGAACACGCCTACTCGAGGCAACAGTGTGAACTGTAGAAGTGCATAGGGGTGCATTCATTATCATTCCCCACTTTCATTCCATTTTTTATTCCCTCCTCATATTTCAGGAATGACTATAATTTGATATTGTGTTTGTTTAAAACTGATTTTGCACGATAATAAGGTAGGAAAGAGCATATAAATTGGTATCTACATAAGACGTTTATTTCTCCCATACTCACCTTTGCACATAATGGCAATATATTTTTTCTAAATCAACCCTTTATTTTGCACACAGTTCTATTCATATTCATTGTTTACACGATGTTGATTAAGTGATTCATTTTGCAAACTTGTATTTTGATTTGTGTTATATATATACATTGCCTACACATTAGATCTAGATTACGATCTAAATAGTAGTTTTGCGTTTTTAAGAATACCAGCTCTTACTCTCTCAATTCATTCTTCACTATTCGTCGTTCACTGTGTTGCTCACTAGGCTAGAAAAAATAACTCCAAACCGCTCGAACTTCAATGATATTCTGACCTTGTACTGTTCTAAGATATTCAAAACTTATCTAAAGTATTCATAGTTCCAGATGCAGTCATCGGCTTTGCCTCTTATACCACATCCTCTCCCATATTCGTTTCTGCTAATGCCTCACCACCTTCCGGTTAGAGTGATTTTCTATTTATGTTTTGTATTTAGTGATGCTAAAAATAGTACTATATATACATATATATGCATAATCAATAATTAAATATACTAACTGCTATATAAATACAGCCTTCATTTCCCTAAGAAATATTTATCCAACTGTAATGGTTAATATTACCACTTCAAATCCTATTGTGTTCAGCCTAACTACTTATCAACTATCTTTTTTGGAAATATCTCCTGTCCTTTACTTCATATGATCAATTGCTCCGAACAAAAGAGTCTCAGGATAGGAGTGTCTTGAACACAATGTCAGTCATTACGGCAACGTTCGACTGGGCTCTTTTGTTCTCCTACAATAGCCGATTTCCATAAACAGCCTGCGGCAGAGAACAACTCGTATATCATTGTGGGTATTTTTTCTTCGCCTTTCATGTACTGGACTGTCTCTTATCCCAATCGGAACTGATTTTCTACTTTCCCTGTTTGGCTTCCGTCATCTTCGACGAAATGAGTTACTCTGAAAATATAATTCGGTATTTAAAGTACTATAATTATTAAACTATTTTTCATATCTTACAATATTACACAGATGAAATGTGTTGAAGCAAAGCTATTTTTTTGAAATCACCATTATTTTAGTCAAGGTACTGAAAAAGTATGTCCACATGGCTTTTTAAAGTACTGAACATCGGTTTTACACCTTAAAACAACTTTTAACATTCTGTTTTTGAAAATTTTGCACACCTAATGTTTTCATATTCATTTATAGTTGACTCCAACATCCTAGAGTTGTTGTAAATATTTTGCAACATTATGGTTGGTTCAACCTTCTTTGTCAAAACATAATTTTCCTAAGCTGTATAAAACTAACTAGTTATTTTTCAAATAGTTAAAAGTAGTAATGTTATTACAAAAAACTTATTCGTTCATTATTTTTGCAAATCTTTGAAGTGTGAGTGGCACTAAATAGAGAATCTAATTCAGATTATTTTCTTTACCTGTTAAGAAACTTGGATATGACATTAGATAAGTTAAGACAAGCTTTTCGTTGAGATTATCTCTCTAATTGTTCTTAATGAATGTGCTGGAGACTACTTATCGATAAGGATGCTGTTGCCATGGCCACACGAGTTCACCGCTGCTGAAGAAGTCATCTTACTCAGTTTATCTAACATTTGCATTAATATTTCGTCAACTGCACTCAAATTCAGTAGGAAACATTAAAAAATGTAGTTGTTTGAACTTAGCCATGTATTAAAAAATAAATTTAAGAAAATTTTCCTCTTTCCACATTTATGCTCAACTTGTATACTTGTGAATTTATGTTTAGAAATAAGTTATTTGAAATTAATTATTTATTAGATGAACACTCTTTCAACGCTACAACTTCAAAGTCCGCCACCTCCACTAACCGCGTGGTCTACGGTTTGTGAGGTTGAAAAACACAGTCCGGAACCTGGGGAATCAAATGAAACCACGCCCACAATATGCGAGATCTCAACAGAAGAAAACTCACTATCAGCAATAGATAAGAGTACTCAACGAATTAAAAGACCAATGAACGCTTTCATGGTATGGTGATGAGAAAGAGAGAGAGAGATTGACAATCATTTTAAAAATTAGTCTTTAGGTTTGGTCACAAATGAGAAGAGCTGAAATATCATCAAAGTGTAATAAAATTCATAATTCTCACATCTCGAAGGTACTAGGAATGGAATGGCGCGCATTAACTGAAGAACAAAAACAACCATACGTTGAAAAGGTAAAATAATAAAGGAAAAAATAATAAAAGTGAAAAAATTTCGCTAAAGTAAAAAATGTTTAGGCTCGTGAGCTACGTGATGATCTCTTCCGCGAACACCCGAACTATGTTTATAGACCTCGTAAACGAAAACAAAGAATTGTACGTGCATCACAATCCAGCGATGAGATTCCAGCGTTGTCTCCTGAGATAGCAGAAGGAACAACGATACCAACCGATCTCAGTCCTTTTCACTTAATCAACGTTCCCACTAATCAGATTTTACTCAATCAATTATTCTATGCACAGATTTTAACCCAATTATCACAGTATAACCCTCTGTAGCCATTATTTGACTGTAGAAAATAGTTAATATATATGAAATACTCTGAAACTATTTAATGATATTCTCGATCAAATATTTTAGGAATTATGTGGTTGTCTCTCATTGTATTGCATATATCATAATCGCAAGCTTGACTTCCCTTTTAAACGCTTCATTTGCGATCTCTTGTTTAACTATTTCAATTATTCTATCATCCCTTTCTTTAGAAATTTCATTCAGCGGGTGATCAATATTTATCTGTTCTATACAATATAATAAATTACACTGACGAATCTTTGATACTTCTAAAGTGAAAACGTTGCTTATTATTCAAGAATTATCAAATAGATTTCGTAGTCATTTTACATTTGCATTCGTGGGAATCCAAATTATTTTTTGCTAGCTGAATAGTTTTCATATAATTACGAATAATGTTGACAATTATAAACATTGAATCATTTTGAGATAACGTTAGGAAGTGAAAAAACTAAAGATTTAAAAATATTGGTAGCAATTTGAAATATTAATTCATGAATATACTTTTAAATACCATAAATATTTACTATAGAGTCATAATTCCATGTGTTGTAACTATAAATATAACAAGTGTCACTGTCTGTAACGCTGTTGCCGTTTTAGTCGTTGTATGTACGGTAGTGGTAGTCCCTGATGATGCGGTGGTGTTTCCCGGATTTGCGTGAGTGGTATTCGCTGGTGATGCGGTGGTTTTACCCGGATTTACGTGAGTGGTATTCGCCGGTGATTCGGTGGTTTTACCCGGATTTACGTGAGTGGTATTCGCCGGTG
>JAJAVP010000135.1:0-109440 GCA_020740425.3 Heterorhabditis indica | reverse complement strand
GTTTTACCCGGATTTACGGTAGTGGTAGTCCCTGGTGATGCGGTGGTTTTACCCGGATTTACGGTAGTGGTAGTCCCTGGTGATGCGATGGTGGGTGTAGGAGTTCTCGTTGGCACTGTGAATATATAAAGTATTCATATAAAAATAGGATAAAGATCGAATTTCAATGCCAAAAACCCACTTTTCATTACTGCTGAATATCCATAGCTAAATCCTGAAGTTTTCCCTGTCACATAGTATGTGTAATCGGCTGAAGCCTTTGGTTCGGGAGTAATGGTATGAAATCCTTTAGTTGGAATGACTACTCTTACGGATACATATGTTTTGCCAACAGCATTGTTTATGTTGCATTTATATTGTGATATCTTTTTGTCGTCTATCTTCATTCCTATGCAAGAAATGGCGTTGCAAACTATCTGCAATAATTATTAGGAGATAATCAAATGAATAAATACTGGAAAGAATCATTTTAAGATCGCTTAAAATTAATTTAATCTCACACCTCCAAAACATCATTATTGTTTCTTGTGTAGAAACTTGATGAACTATTAATGAAGTGGCTGAACGAAGGTACACTTGTCAGAAAAGCTCCTTGACCGTCACTTCCATCCAGATAGCGTGTTACATGAATAGAGCTTTTCCTATAAAAGATTACAAATTCTAAAGTTGTCCATTGACAGAACATAATATTAGATTAGTCCGAATTTTTTCATCACTAAAATATTGTTGAACGGACTATGCCAAACAAGCAATTGTCTTAGTGGAAACAAACTCTTGGTTGTAATAATGCTTTAATTAATGGCCAAATAGAAACATTTTGTGGCTTGTAAGAAAGGTAGTTGCAAGAATAGCTAGACAATATATTTTAGGAGTAATTATGCTCACTACTGCGTCTTAATAAACATACTGAAATATTCACACGCACTCAGGAATAAAGTTCACTGTTTTTCCGAACTCTACAGAAGAGAAACTCTGGAGCACAGATGTCTTACTTTCTGTAGTACTAATTATTTTCGATACCTTATTCGAACCGCTCACGTTTACCTATAAAATTATTTTTTTTAAATAGCAAATTTGCAAGAAGAAAATTTTATTAATATTCATCTAGTAGAATTTTATTTTCTCTTAAATTTTAAAAAACTAGTTACATTTTGTGGTGAAGAACAGGTGCTTGGGACATCGACAAAGAAGTTGTGAGCATCAACAAGATCACTTGCATGTTCATCATTTTTAGAGACTATGCAACCTACAAGAAAAAAATCTACATTTAAAAACAAATGGAAAGATATAAATAAATCTGAAATTTAAAAATGCAAAACTTTTGAATACTTAAAATAGACAAACTCTGAGATGGCAAAGGCAGAGGCATAAACGCTGCATGATCACATTTTTCTTCTGTTCCAGCACAAGTTACTCCAGCTACTACCTGAAATTATATATCTTTAAGTTTCTTTTGCATAAAATTCACTGCCGAACCATTACCTGAATAGGCATATCTGATTCTATTTTATAGCTCTTTGATTTCTTAAATGCGTTCATGGCGAAATAAGTAGTGGGTTGATCACCATACCGAACCTAAACTTTGTTTAATATTTTAAGTTTAATATTTTGTTCGCGAAAATTAGAGAAAATAAAACAACGTTTTCCTGATGATTTTATCGATGCACTTACTGTGAAATTAAACGGTTTTCCATGCTCTTCAACAATAAGTATAACATGACTGTCCGCTACTGTTGGGATTATTATTATCTGGTGGTATTCATCTTCGGGAGCGGGTGGAAGTGAGAACGAATATGTGTTCCCCGGAAAACCCCAAGTAGTGGGTAAAACTAGAAAGGGATGAGACATCAACATCTAAATTTGTAACAAAGGTGATGGAAATATTATTTCTTCACATCAACTATATGAGTATCTTGTATCTTACCAATGTTTAAAATATCTTTGCATTTATTTATGTAGCTTACCTAAAAATGAGTCTCCTTTATAAGATGTAATTTCGTAATTATTAGCAATGACAGTCACAGGACAGCTAGCATCAGCAATTAAAGTCTGATTTGGTCCATCATTAACTTGAACATCATCGAGAGTTGCATATTCAAAGCCGTACCACGAAGGAATGTGCACCTAAGCGATTTTCATATGAAAGATGTGTTCTTTACGTAATGTCTTTTTCTAATTAGTAATACCTCGGCAAATTCCATGGGCTGAAGTAATGTAGTACTCGATGTGAGATCTGAGTCGTAATCTTTACGTGATTTCAACGTAAAATTACAACTTTGAGGATTGTTATTAATAACTAAATAACGAACATTAGTATATTAATGGCATTCTAATAAATGTAGAATTAAGTAACCTGTAACAGATAGTGTTTGGTTAGCGATGTTAATCTTGGCATCTCTGAGGAAGGCGAAACGGAAAGATGTTCCTTCACTGTCCAGATGACAATAAACCGTTGAAAAGAGAATATAGGCGACTGGAGTGTTATTTTCTAATACTTTTACTTCAAATAAACGAGTGAATTTTAAAATTTATACGACTATAGGTTAATTCTACAACAGTTTAATCAAAAAAAGTTGTTCATTTTATTTCTTCGAAGTATTTTCTAATTTTAGACTAATTTAATGTAAAGTTCATGTTTTAGGGTGTTTGATAAAGCATGTACCAAATGATTTCTCGTTTGCTATCTAAAAGAGATAAGCGACCAAAGATAATAAATTTTACATCTGCAGAACCTTACATACAAACAGTTACTTATAATTAAATATTATTTTACCAATGCTACTGCCAAATTTAAAACATTAAATATAACACAACTACACTGGGGCACGTAGCAAGAAGCTCATTCTGTACGGCAGAGCAGTCGAGTGCTATTTTTTGCCATAACTTCTTTCAGAGTGGGGATTTTGCAAATTTAAAAGCAAAGCTGGAATCAGCGTTGAATTTCCGATCTGAAGCACATCAAACTTTCCATCTTTAAAATATTTTCTTTCGTTAAAAGAGGTTTCCTCTCAACTACCACAACTTATTGTAGTAGTAAAAATTCATTTAACTATAATAATGGTTTATGAGACTTATGTGTTACTGTGACAAACAGATTTTGACTACAAAGAGATAAGCTAGAAAGTTTGATATGCGGTAGATCGGAAATTCAATGCTCTCACTAGATTTGCAAAATCCCCCACTCCGAAAGAAATTGTGAGCGAGGAAGCAAAAAAATAGTACTCGACTTCTCTTCCGTACAACATGAGCTCCTTCTCACGCGACCCAACTGTATGTAGATCTTATTGCGATACGTTTAAAATGTATCTCTTTTAAATATTGTCAAATTTTCAAGAATATTACAGATAAAAACGTAGACGGAAATTACAGCTACTAAAAGGTTGGGAAAATAATACTATAATAATAATAGTAAAATCACTTACTTAGCGTCAGGATGTTTCGCATTGCGTAAGGTGGCATTTACCAGTGATAACGCTTCGTGAAATGACAATGTATTTTAGTACTCATGCCAGACCACACCCTCAGATACTACTTGAATTCCATTCCTTGTTATCAATGGCAAGATTTTTGATAATAGTAGGAATTATACGCAACTAGCCCATCACAAAAATACTTCTTTCATTTCTGTCTTAAATGCAAGAAATAAAATGTAATCATCCAGAAGCGTTTGAGTTGTGTCAGAGGTAACGAAGTAAGGAAGATTGGCACTTTCGGACACCTATTTTCGAACTCCTCAACAACTGACTCATCTCCAAAGCATATTTTCGACTGTTTCGGCTGCACACTAAAAATGTATGAATCACTGCCTCTTATCTCAATAAACTACAATAATGATTTGAGCGTAGAGCACCCAAATAAAACCGATATGTCGTTCATAGCTAGTATTAGGGATTAGGAATATAGTAAGTCAGTCCACTAGCATTTTCAGGATACGTTTTGTTTTAATTAGTCTGATCAAAAATTAGAATTTTTATTTGCGTATAGCAATTAAAAGTTATAATACAGTAATTCTCTCCGACATTAAATACTCAAGTAATCTTGACTTGTTCTACTTTTAATTGGTCTGTATAATCATCTGTAACAAGCTCTTCGTTTTGATCATCTGATTCATGGCATTCTTCTTCAGAAGGAATTACAACCCCAACTATTCGATAGGTTTGCTGTTCACTGTAGTCCTGCCAATAGATGATGCTATCCAGAGATATTTGCATAATGTAAACTTTATAATTTACTCGAAGATTGAAGCTTTTAAAACAAACCAAAAAATATTTCGCATTATATACGATCATCTAACCATTTTTCGACTCACCCTAATTATTAGAGTTTTCCCCTTTTCTCGGTCTAAGATTACTATGTATTCGCCATCATCTGTCTCTGAGAAGGTCTTTGTAAAAAATTTGGTTCTTTTTCCTTTTAATATTTCCTTGTGACTGTGTACCAGCTCCAAATAAAACGATGCTGGTCGTGCAAAGCGGCGATCACGAGACCATGTCACCTATATATCATATGGGATCTATCTTTACAATCATTCTCCTATTAAAAAATAAATTCACCTGAAGTTCTTTTGATAATCGAGTAGATAGGCCCAACACAAAATGAATGATTCCTGCTTCAGTTATATTCTCACACTTTTTCAGTGTTAGCTTACGTAAGAGTGGAGAATTCTAAAACTGTATTTGTTAGTGAAAAGTGATTGCACTGAAGTAATAGATGGAATTTACCTTAGCAAGATACGCTATCACTTCATTATCTATAGCACAGCACTCCACAAGCTTAACCTCTCGCAAGATTTTGAGCGGAGAGGTCATAAGGAAGGCACGAAATACAGCAACATCCTCGACAAACGAAGCCTATATACATCTACATTGGTAATCTCTATTCAGGTATATAAATAAATTAAATATATATAAAATACAGCTTTGGAGATTGAATCTACTGTTGCTTTATATCAAAAATAGGGTACCTCAAATTTCGTCATCACCGAAAACAGGGCAGCTGGAACATGAAGAGATGCACAGGAATAACTATAAAATGTTGGATTAATTTACATTATTTTAGATATCAATTCCTTTTAATAATTTACTCTTTTCCATTTTTCTCTGAATAGTTCTGTAAAATGGCAAGATGTAAGCCCACACGTCTTCTCTGAAGCAGATCGGCGATATAACAAACTTCACTGAGTGTGTCTAATTGGCATAGCACATTAAGAGACAGAATAGATAGACAACTATAATTCCATATTTTAAAAGGAGAGTGAAAATGATCTCCTATATCAACGGTAAACACTTATTAGATTCAAAATTAATAACAGAAACTAACTTATTAATCTCAATAAAATCTCTGACTATACATGTTAGTTTTCCATAGCAAAGATCCAGTTTGAGCATCTTAAGGTTAAGCAGAAGTGTACTTCGTGCTTCTGTGACAAAAGATTCATTAAGTGAACCAAGTTGGCACAGGCGGAGAGTCTAAAGACAAAACTTATTTGGTATCATGTGTAACTAAAATATATTACCTTGTGTTTATGGCCTATACTCACCAAAAAAATTAACTTTGGCAAATGTTCATATCGGATTGAATTCAAGAAGTTAAAAAAGTCGAGAGAATTCGATATATCTGCATGAGAAAGTGTGAAGACCTCGAGATTCTTCAATGTACTCAATTTTGGCAGTAAATTAAGATATTGTTTTTGTCCTCGATTTGAGAACTCGAACGAAACTATTGAGGATGGTAATTCGACTTCCGGAACTGTAAAATAATTATATTATGAACAAAAATATAACCTATTTTAAAAGACCTTTCAAACTCAACGAAAAATTACGTTTGAAGGTGTTTCAGTCTTTTAGTTTTGTGCACTCTATATAATGAAACCCTCAATTACGATGGCTAGTTTTGATATTATTTACACTAACTCCCGAAAACGAATGCTTGTTCCTACACTAAGATAAATGACTTGTATAGAATTTAATACTTTTCACAACTTCATGAAACATTTTAAATAATTAATAGAAATATGTGCTTTCATAGAAACACTTTCTAAATGAACGTTATACTTACGCAAGTTATAGTTATCGATAATCAATGTTGTGAGATTAGAGAAGGCTGGAAAGATGGCTAAATCAAGTCCCGACCAAAAAAAGGCCGATGAATGGGGGCGCATTGTTAGAGCTTCAAGATATGGAAGGCGTTCATGAAGGTGGACTAGTATGTGGGAAGCAGAATAAGTGAAGACGTCAACACTTTTCATTCTGAGAGAACTCTCCGCAATAATATCTGAATTCAATAATTTCATAGACGATTTTCGATTAAAATATGTATTTTCTAAGTGTATTTTCTTCCGAAATTTATAGTGCGTTCTGTTTGAAGTCCTAAAAGCAAAGCGTAAAAACTACTAACCAATACATTTATTGGCAAACTTTCCATCCATAAACCACAGTTTTATGGAATTAGTAACGGATATATGTTTAATTACATGTCGAAGGTCGTCTAAATTCCTCATCTGATATGCCTTCACCCTTTAAAATATCACACTTGAAAGAATTAATTATTCATCGTCATATAAATTGATATAACAATACTTACTGGCTGCTAGCATTTTTGCTCACTGTACTATCCCAAACGGACTTCTCAAATATATTAAAAACAACAACATCTTCCAGTGGACATCCTCCTCCCGAAAGAACTGAATACCATCGATTACATACCTAAACTAAAGGATTTTAATTAATTCTTTTAATGACATAGGTCCGCCGTTACTTAAACCCAAACTACAATTCGTTCTTTCAGGTTTTTCCATATTTCCACCCGAAATCACTTTTTAACAAAGTGGTTTTTTTAAACGTAATGAAACTAAACAAATGCCTATAAAAAAAGCCAAGCAGAAGCAAATAATATTAGTTATTGAAAAATTACAATGATAGCATGTTCTAATTCTCCCTTAATGTGCCATTAACAGCAAAAGAAATGAAACCAGAACCTGCTCAGCAATTATCCGTTCTTCTAGTTCTAGGCAATCGAAAATCTTGTGTAGAATTTCATTTGGTATTCCATCGAAATACGATCCACAAACTCCCATTCGTCCATCTGATAGTTTCTGAAGTTTGGAAGAAATATGACGTTTTCCAATGTTCAATAATTAATGCATACCTGCATATTCGATTTACAACTCATTTCAAATGACTCAGTGCTTTCACCGAGAGATTCTTCTGCAGCAACATCCATTCAGCCAAGATCTGATTCAGTTTCCGCAAATTACAGTGATATTCTAGAGCTATTGTATATTTTTGATAACTAAGCTTAATATAAAGAAACAACTCATGCAGAGTACAGAACATCACCTAAATTTTAAAATAAGAGTTAAACTCATTTCTTTTGTAAATTACTTCTGAGATCATTAAGGAGTATTTGTGTATTTTCTTCCAGTTTCAACTATTGTTTGCCATCTTTGCGATAAGAACCAAGTGGTAAACAGATGGCTGCGGCCATTGATCGACAACTGACCACGTCGAGCTGTTCTTGCAAAGACATCGGGTAGCTCCTTGTGCTGTTCACTTTACCGAATACATTTATGAAAAATAGGGCAAAAACTGAGCTAACATCTTGAGAACTAAAAGCTAATCTTATAAACGAAACTGTAACCTTCATACAAGGCGCAAACACTTGTCATCACACTGTTTATTTTAACTAGGCAATTATTAGTTGCTTTAAGATGATTACGGTGACTTATCGGTAAATATGGATTTCTTCATAAATCAAATAATGGTCCTTAAGCATGTATGTAATTTCAGGACTATTACGAAAATGTGGTTAGAGTGGCTTCCTAAAACATTTTTGCTGAGTGGATCCTTTTATAAGTCATAAGATCAAAGACCAATATCGTCCCCTGTGAATATCTGACAGCTGATACAATATACCGCAATGTGATTTATTTCCCTATCGTATTTATTGGCCTTTTATTGATTTCGAAATTCTAAATTAGGTGAACCCTTACCAGTATAATCAGTAGAGTATTTTAAGTGGTATATTCTACTATTTAGAATTAAGAACTATGACTGCTTTCTATCATAGTACATTCGACAATCAATAGAATTATTTCAAGCAAATTCATGTATTTTCAAATAAATAAAGTGAATACGCCTAATTAAGAATAAGTTTCGTCAACAGCTGAGAGAAAAAATGGATTCCCTTGGAAAACACCTTCAAAGAACACTGGTCATCGCAACGAAAATTTCAGTCAACCATCAATAGCGTAAACGAGGTACGTCGATGAGTCAATCAATAAACGGGACGCCCATTATGACCGAAGTGTGCTTCAAATGTACACAAACAATAAATAAGCCCCATCACAAGTTTCTGAGTTAGGTTTTAGGAACTAGTAAATTCCATATATCTTGTTTTTGCTAAATTTCATGGTCTCCACGATACAATAGAAACAATTCTAAAAATCAACTTCGATAAGTTACTAAATGAATGAGTCATTTTGATGTAATAGATGATTAATATGTATTGCATCGGTATCTACTATAGCAGCTCAAAGTAAATGAAAATAGTTGAACGAAAGGAAAGAAAAGACGAATTGAGGACCGGAATGGACGCGTCAGGCGGTGCATTGATCAGCTGAGTCCCGCACCCGTTTCTTCAGCCTATAGGGGCAATAATATCTGTTTCTGCTTAACATCACTTTATATTCGTCGTAAAATTAAATGTATATACCTGTTTAAAGAGGAATTATTTATAATAATATTGTGCGACATACCATCCGCTATCTAAAGATAGGGTTCATGAAGTCCATGTATGTACTTATTCCGCTAAGCCTGTAAAATTAACATATAAAGCTATAATGTGCTAATATTTTTGTATATACTTTAGTATTTCTTCCTACTTTACCTGGCATTTGACACGAAATATAAATAGGAAACCTGACACAAGGTCTAATTTTTCAATCCAAACTGTTATTTGCAATCTTTGGTTAAGTCTTATTATCCTTAGTATATTTGTAGTCTAGAATTTATCGCTAATATCGTTGATAATCTGTCTTACACAACCTAGACGCATGATTTTTAAAGTAATGCTTTTTAAAATTTTATCGTCTTCTAAATTTTGTTTCTACTAGACTGCTGAGAGTTCTAATTGGTGCAATTTTGTAAGCTTAAACGTATTCCTTGTGAAGATAGTTCAAGAAAATTAGGGCTAGAGTTATTTTACTCATAGGCATTACAAATTTAGTTTTGCATTCATTTTTGAGAACAAAGCACGACTTCACTCTAGTTTAGAATGCATTCATTTTTAGTTTCCACGATGAACAGGTAAAAAACATTTTTTCGTAATAGCCTTTCTTATAAAAAAGTGTTAAATTCTTTAGGAAAAAACATAGTTTACTTTCTTTGCGGGATAGTTTACAAGTACACATTAACTTATAGTAAATTTATTCGGTGATGACTTAAGAAAAGAATACTTGTAAAATCCGTGAACTACCTGGTGTTATTACCGGTCTCGGTTGTGACAAGTAGGATGGCAATCCTTTAGATCGTACAGAGTTAGTTGTGTCTTAGAAATATTATCTTAATTTATGATGGCGGCGAACTTTTTATAAGATCTTTGTCGCGTCATGTCCATACTGGAGCAGTCCCCATTATTACTTGGTGATTTAAATACCTGAGTGAAAAGCTTTCTTTTAAAGTTTTTATATGTTTATGGCATTTGATATAATTTTTACTCCATATACTCATGCAGTCAGTAAGTAGTAATAAGATTGATATTTATCGGCTTGTAATCTCACTCTATCCAGTATTTAGCTTAAGTGGGTTATTCCATACGTATTCTATCTAATAATTCTCTGGGTCTCTAAATGATTTGACGGAATAATTAGTCTTCATCATTAACTTATTAATGTTTAATTAATATAGTACATAATTTCTGCAGCAAGGTATGGATGTTCGTACGTTACGTGACATCCAATAAATATTTGAAACCTCAAAATGTTCTCAGTAATCATTATATGACAGTTCGTCGCTCCTACGTAGACTGGACACTAGCCACTAAGGTTTACCTCAATATTTAAACAAACGTTGTTGGACAGAAAACGTTCAAAAATTCTATTTAATTTGTGGTACATTCAAATGAGAAAAAAAACTTGTGTGAACTATGGGCATCTAAGAGATGTGATTTCTGTGTGTGGAATATTATCCCTCTCAAATAATGGTAGCAGTCTAAATCATCCATGGAGTCACAGATTAACACCAGATCAGGTGTTTTGTTTCTGATTCAACACCTCCGTCTAATCGTATTTTGAAATTAGGCTCCGTTGTCATCGTGCTGCTCAGTATTTCTGTTATACATCTCTCGAGTTTAAATTCGAATACATGCTTGGTTTAAACGAATGATGCTTATAAAAGGCCCCTGCTACGAAGTCTTAAAATGTAATTTGGTCTGCCTACCCACACTCTAAAATAAGGTTTAACACTGTTACTCGTTTTTATCTTTGATTTGTTGTTATGCTGAAATGCTGATATATGCTTGTTTAAGTCCACTATAAGTAATATTCCCACCACTTACCCATAAATCTTCTATTTAGACCTAAGTGTTGTGGAATAAACTCTTTTACTGAAAGATATTGGTTCAAATCAGCAATTGTATACAAATATTTTTAAACCAAATGTATCCCAGTTATTCATTATCCCTATTTCTACTTTAAACAAAGATTTATCAGGTGTTCAGCTTACTTCATTTGTACTTAGCGAAATTACAATAATTGATAACTGATTCAAGATAATGTTTAACACATTAGATCCTTATATAGCAGCTTATAAAATGTATAGACCGTATTTTATTATTTTCTAATTATGGAGTACGACCACAAATTTTACTTTCACTATGTAAAATAATCCCCACTTTCTTAGAGTTTGTATTTTAATAACAATTTATTCAGTTTTACATTTGAAATAGAAAATGTTGTGATCCAAAAACAATCTAATTAATATATCCTGTAGCTTGATATTTTGTAGTTTAGTATCAATTGTGAGCGCGAAATGATTGACGGTTTGTTGCAACCGCACAAATGTTGTTAATGTTTACTCGTGATCCAATTAGTTTCTACACATACATATCTAATATGGTATTCCTCTTAATATTTTCTTATTGATTTATTACTGAGTCACATAGCAGATTGGGTGTATTTAAGTTTAATTTAAAATTATTCAAATATCTAGATGCCCAAACTCAAATTGTCCGAGCACTGTTCGATATACCACCAATGTATCCTTTTCTTTTTCTATCTTTATTCCATATATGATTTTTAATAATTTTCATAGATTTGAAAAACATTAACATAATAAAAGTAGGTTAATTAAAAGAGAACAGCAACATATAGATTTTATTTATTAAAGTGAAAATATTGATTTTACTAGGCATTGTATTCGAAAGAAATATTAATTCTAGATTCTTTATAGGAGTTTTTGGATCAAAACTTTAAATCAGCATTTTTTTCAAGTTTTAAAAATAACACTTGATCCCTGTTTTCCTAATTTATATTTTGTAATTGCAGGTCTACGATGACAGAAACGGGGAAGGCACAATGTGTCGAAGCATTCAAGCATTCGCTTTATGATGTTAGTTTATTATTATTTATACAGAAAATTTATTTGTCCTATTTTTGGATGGTTTTACTGGCAAATGGTATGAATTTGGTGTAGTATCCCTGTTTCGAGTTTTTCATTGCTTAATTTATCTAAAATATTAATTTTTTTATACTCAGATGCAAAACGTTCGACGCCAGATAGTTTCTGGTATTTTAAAAGATTGTACTCTGGAATCTGCTCTTGTGGAATCACTTCAACAAGCATTAACTGAATTAACTGATTCTCGAACAACTGGTGAAATGCGACACATTTCCACTCCTAGTGCCAATTTTCCCATTAATATTAGAGATGAAATACGTGGACTTCGGGTTAGGTTTATCTTTTTAATTAATATACGTTTTTTCACATTGCAAATCTTTTGCTGTTATTCATCTAGACGTTATATTAGTGTTTGATCAGGTATATTTGCTATCTCATGTAGTTGGTTATTATCAATCTTCAATTATTTGTTTTCATTGTAGAAGGACGTCGAGTTTTTGCGACGACTTTCATTGTGTCTTAAATCTACTACGGGTTCAATAGAAGGATTTTTGGAGGAAATTGACGTTGCATCTATTCTTGCACCTTTTCATCCAATTGGGCCAGAAACATTTGGGACAGAATTAGAAAGTGCTGAACGGTTTGTTATTGGTTTTATATTTCAATACAAAAATTGGTCATTTTCTTTTGTCTTCTGCATGTCAAATAAAGTGGGTTGACTAGTGATATAATTTAGTTTTTAAATTACTCAAAGATTTTTTTTCATTGGTAGTTGGCAGTTGTTTTAGAATTTAATATCGTTGTAGCTTGAGATCTCAGTTGGCTTGAATCACTAGCAGCGGCTATTGCGAAACATGCAAAAATGTATATAGCAGTCTTATCATTATTTTAAAAAATTTAATTCAGCATTATTGATACTACTAAACCTTTTAAACTATTAAGCTACAATAGCTAATCATTTTTAGCTTAATCTAAGTGGGTGCACTTATTTTTTGACAATTTATTTTGGTACATTGTTTTATTAAGTATTATGTAAGCTTCTAGGGTAACAAAAACCAGTATTATCCAATTAATTAGATAAATCATACGGGAAACATTTAAATTGTCATTTGTAAAATAACGTTCAAAAAATCACAACTTTATGAAGCAGCAAAATGTATAATATTGTGTAAACAGCACAAAGTTTTACCAGATTAGATAAATAAAAATTTGTAATAGTTAGTATTTTATCAAGAAAAATCGGAAGTCACATTAGGTTTCTCATGGACTTCGTTGATTCGTCGTATTCTTCGGGCCAGAAGCCTCTGTTTGTGACTGACTGGGATGGTACAATGAAAGACTATTGTTCACAATATGCTACCAATCTTCAGGTCTTTTATTTCCTTGTTTTCGCTGTTAAAGCAATAGTGATGAGCTATTTTGGCAAATATTTTCTAGAGATTTGTGTTGATTTATTTTGTCTTTAGCCAATCTACAGTGCTGTTATGATGGGTCGATTTGCTTCGTTGTTTACCAGAGCATCAGCCGTTTTAACAGCGGGCCCACTTCGAGGACCTGGCATTCTTGATCTCACAGCTCTTCCCATAAATGGACCGGTTTTATTTAGGTGAGAACATATAGTATATGATTAATGGTGGTTTTTATTCGTTGATTGCTCATAGTTAAGGCTACCTTTAGCATTGAACTTAGTTTTTCCTATATTGGTTTATTGCATAGACAATTGTTTTATATTGAAAAATACTTTGACTATACTATTTTGTTCCCCGTCATAATTGTAATTAAAGTTGGAAATTGGTTACTCTAAAGAAATTATCAGGAAAATTGAAATTTTCCATTATTTTGGCACTTATTATTTATTATTATACTACCAAGAGATTTTTGTTGTTTGACTACCCATAGACGAAGTCCAAGCTCAACACTATATTTAGTCTAATTTTCTCGCGACTGAATTTCGGCTATTGATTTTGTTTTCCACTGTTATCTTGAAACCATATGTATGTAATTTCGCCGAAGATCCGTCACTTTTTCTCTTCGTGGGATTGCAGCGGTTCGTGGGGCCGTGAGTGGTGGCTGCGTGGAAGACGCGTCGTTCATGAGGATGGTATTTCCGATGAAGGTTTCGACGCTATTGGGAGACTAAGTGATGAGGTCAGAAATAGTTAACTTAATTCCTAATAATGGTTTAGTGAAAACACTTTTAATCATAGTCGTGCAACGATGGAAAAGTTGTTGTGCCGAATTATGTTGTAGAATTTTTTAGAATGAAACTCTGTATGTTCGTAGGTCAAATTTGTTAGAATAACTCTCAAGTTTCAGATGTCCATTTTACTTCAAGATGGAGATTTTGCACAATTTGCACTAGTTGGAAGCGGAGTTCAAAGAAAAGTACTGTTGGAAAGGTTTTTATTCTATCATTTTATTATTTAGTCGTTATGTGTACGTGCTGATTTAGGTTGATCGCCTCACATTAGGCGTACAAACCGTATTTGGACATGTCCCAACAGAGCTTACATTGCGCTATATCGACGCTGTGAAGGAAAGAATACATAGGGTTGATCCAAATAGTCAGGTGCCTATTAAAGAATATTTGTATTGTATTTTTTATGATTTTTACTTATTAATTTCAGTAACTTGTGTTTTAATTTATTTATATGCTTGATATAGGTTCTCGTTCTTGAAAATGCGTCTCCACTCGAAGTTGAGGTGTGCACGCACTCATCAGGCGAGTTTTAATTTTCAATTAGTGTTAATTACAATATTATATATGTCGAAAATGTATTTAGGTGCTATTTGGAATAAAGCAGATGGAGTTGCTTCATTGATTGAGTCACTTCATGATTCGTTACGTAATGGACGCGTTCTAGTAGCAGGTGATACAACGAGCGATTTGCCTATGCTTCAGCACGCTGTTGGTGAGAACCCGGAGGTAACTAAATTATCATTATTTTACAAAAATTATTTTATTATAAGAATACGTAGGAATTATACTTCTATTTTAGGGAGTAATGGCTCTTTTCGTGGGAGCTGGACCTGCTCTCCAGTCAAGCGTTCAAACTGTTATTGGCGATCCAAACCGTGTTTGTTTCGTTTCATGTCCTGATGTCGTACATGCTGCATTTGCAAGAGTTCTATCTAGCAAGATAGAGTTGGACTAAATCTGTATAATATTTGCGTTAGGTCAGTTCATAAAATTACCCTATCGCTATCATAGGATAGGACTTTAGCGTTGTAGATTAAAATATGATTTGGTTTTGTTCCTGTTTGCTTAATTGTTTTATGTTGTACATCTAATTTGTTTTATACTGTGCTATTCGTATGAATTGATTTTAATATTTTTGTGAATATTAAGCTAGTTTGAAAGCAGAAATCCATAGTACCGGGTTTTAATTTGGTTTTTGCGCATGAATTTAAAATGTCGAAGTTGATTTCAGTGTTTTGCACGAGTAGTTTACTATAGCTGATATTTTTCCTGTGATGTGATACGATTATAAATTTGGTTTGTAGTCGATAAATAATAATTTGTAGTTATGTTTGTAAATATAGTTAGTTGTATTGAAACTTTCAAGACTGCAAGGCTGTTAATATGGATAGTATATACTGAATATGCATAAATTCATATTTCTAAGATTTAGAATCCAAGAAAGATAACCACTCTCAGAAGTTGTTTGTGTATACACCTTTTCAGTGGTTCTCCTTACGTATTCTGTCATAATGTGTAGATAAATTCTCATTGAATTATTGAAAGATTAGTTGAAAAGAGAGGAAAGGCTAATTGATAATTTGCATAAATCCAGTGTTTCCTCTCTATTTTAGGTTACCTTATTATGTGTAAGCGATCATATTTTGAAAAATCTTGGTTTAACGACTGTTTCTCCTACAGTTTTTCTATTGCAGTTTGATTGTTTTAATATTACTCATGTCACATTTATTGCACTTCCTTTGTTCTGTTAGAATAGGACATGTATTGAATTGTTTAAAACTAGTTTCACGGAAGTGAAAAAATATCTACTATTCCCTCGTTTGTGGGGTAAATTCTTAAAATTAAGAGGCTTAAGCGATTGAAGTTGTAGCAAATGTAAAAGAGATTACATTAATAATTAGTACTGTTGGTTGGATTCCAGTGTGGAAATACTAGTTAGATTGACATTGTTAGCAATGGCAGTTTATCTATAAGCCTGTAGTGTGATCTTAGAAAATACTAAATGTTGATAGCAGCTAACACCACACCGGCCGATACGACGAGAGCAATTGCAAATAATGCCATGGCGAGTGCGATAGCCCTCTTTTGCAAAGTGCGTCTATCTTGTTTTTGTGCCCAAACTTCATAGTCATAAAGAGCTTCTGGCATTGAAGAGCCTGATAGTATAGGTTCAGATTTAATAAAATAACTTAAACGTGTGATCGATTTCCTCTGTCTATTCGTTTATTATCATCTATAAGATTTTCCTGTCTTACCATATCGATAAACGGGGCTTTTTATTGGTCGAATGCTTGCTAATGAAGGGAAGTGATGAAAGGAAGATGTGGGGTAAAAGCCTAAAGGTATTTAATTAAGTAATTCTGCGATTAAAATATACTTGTCATGGTGTTGGATTATATCTTCATAACCAAATAACCAGTTGAATATATTTTTCCAATATCGTTCCATTCGAAAGATGTCCTAGGTACAGTTTCTAAAGCACGAGAACTTAGGATTTGGTCAAGATAGTAGGCAGACGGAGCAGTGTTGGGAGGCATATCTAATGGATGCAATGGACTGGCCCCGCGGTTACACGCCTGAATAGAAAGAACTAAATGGCTTTCTGTTCTTTTTGACTCCATATTTTCACTAGTCTTGCTCAGATTTTTGTTATTCTTTGAATGTAATAATATCCCCTCTAACTAACCGAACAAAAGTCGCCTGGACGAAATATCTTAAAGGCACATAAATCACATTTGTCGTAGAATTGCGGAGTTCTTCTCAACAATGTCGGTGGTCGTTTACCATAATATTTCACGAGATTTTCGGTGGATATAGAAGAAACATCCCACCGTGGGGAAATCGAGGTAATGTAGTGTCTGAAATTACTTTTTAATAGCTTAGTATTTACTCTATAGAAAAATAAATAATCTAGGAATGGTTATTTGTATTTGATGCTTAATAAACATATTTATATGACATCCATAGCTCGTAGGCCATATCTTTAAAAAGTGAAATAAAATTATAAATTTTTGTCTTGCATTTGTGTGGGGAGACCAGCTGAGTTGAGTGAATCTGTCCTTCGATAGTGTCTGTCTGTCTCTCCTTGATTCTTGAGTAAAATATTTTGCAGTGTTTTTCGCTGATAGTTGTCGTGGCTTGAGTTCACTGCAGTATTTTTGCTCTAGCTGAGAATAATAGTTTTTTGGTATCTTAGGGGTATGTTTAAAAGACGCAATTAAATAATATTTGTGTTTTATTGATCAGGCATTTTAAAACAATTAAATATATTGTAATTTAGTTTGAACATACAGTGCTGTCCTCGATCGTTGCTAGACTTCTCTGTCATTGGTGACTTAGTGCTTTGTTCCATTAACAATTGAGGGAAATTTTTGAAATATTCATCCTTATTCGAAACTACTAGAATTTATTTAATAATGTTATGTAAACATGGTTCTTTACACTTTCATAAAGATGTCACAAGTATATTTGAAGTATTGGGTATCTATGTAGTATTGTAAGTAAATGCTAATACGAACTTGGTAACCTCCTCTCAAATATGGCTTCTACCTCTCCATGGATATTTTGATGTGGGACAAGAGCATTTATGTGATCAAATGGGCTATAGCTCGTAAATCTATCGTTCAATGTTTCTAAATAATTTAGGATTTTAGATAAACATGAAAGTTATTGGGATAAAATACAAATGGACAAAAATAAGTGCAAGTATTGCTGGCTCATACGAGTTTCTTCACCGTTAATAGAATGGAAACGTTCATCTAACACCCTAGTTCCTTCATGTGTCGTATGCTCGTGATATCCTTTCTGAACAGTGATTCCTGTTTTTCATTCTTTTCCATATATTTTTTACATCGGTTACTGGTAATACCTGATGAGCGGCTGTAATATTTCTGCGTACTTTATCGCTTATTTTGTTTGCTTGAAGACTGCGTTCATCTTTTAACGTTATACTTGACATTCTGAAACAACAGGACTCTTTAAAATTGTAAAGCGAATCTAAGTGGAAACTGTCTCACTGTCTAGTATCTCTAATGTGAATAGGCGTAGTGGCCTCTGAAGTCGAAGCTTCGACTAATATCCAGTTCTTCTTGTATTCCATGCATAAATCAACCTTTAATTTCGAAATGCTACTACCTAAAATTCTGATTAACATTGTTGCCTCACGAACAAATATTTATATAACAGATGTCATTAGTAAGGGATCCAGATATATTTTATAAACAAATACTATTAGTACCGATTCTCAATATATTAAGGGAAATTAGGATAAAATAGTTTCGAAACTAGCCACTAAACTATGTTTTCTAAATTTGAGTTTGGATAGTAATTTGGAGGTATATATCTGATTAATTCAATGAGCCATGCCTTTTACGAATAGGTACATTCTCTCTTAGAAACTATACGATTATTTGCAGGCACTTGTAGTGGACACTACTGAGATCCCGTATAACGGTTATCAAGGTAAATTCAGGTCTGCGACAGTCGCCAGACGTCGCGTGGCTTTCGTTAGCGGAAGAAAATACAAAGCACACTAATTGCGCTATTAGCCATATTATAGTGCAGGTGGAGTAGTTCATTATAATCAAAAGTAGATATCTGTCAAATATTTACTTTTTTAATTGCAAATGCTTCGATGAACTTCGTGAAATATCTAACTGGCTCAAAAATTCATATTTAAAACTAAATATATTGTATAGTTTTTAGTAAAATAATTTACCAAATAATATGTGGATAGAGTATAGGAATATGATAAAGATATGATAATTGGTATAAAACGGCGACGGAATTAACACTTGAATAAAATATAAGGGTATTTCAAAAAAAATCTAAAGTAAGATAAAAGTAGAATACAAAGACGGAAGGAAAAACTATTTAAATGAAGGTTATTTTCATAAGTAGTGGACGACGTAAAAATAGGCCATGATTATAATTTGATAATTAAAAATAACTGGTTAAGAATGTGTAAGCAGAATT
The DNA here is from genome assembly GCA_020740425.3 of Heterorhabditis indica. Lineage (NCBI taxonomy): Eukaryota > Metazoa > Nematoda > Chromadorea > Rhabditida > Heterorhabditidae > Heterorhabditis > Heterorhabditis indica. Next base: position 90,651 of record JAJAVP010000135.1, on the reverse strand, counting down.
TATGTTTGTTATAGCATATATATTATGAGTACGAGCAAAAATCTATATAACAATTAAAATAATTTGAGACGAGGAGTGATTAAACGCAATAAAGTAGTATATAAGTAAGGTTTTAGACGATATATAAAGAATAGAAACTTATGAGATTGCTGGAAGTGGCGCTGCTAACCCTTCACCTGTCACTTTCATTTCGTTTGACCATGTGTCGAAATGCTCGCCGCCCCTCAAGTGGTCAATGGTTCAGACACTCCTTTATGCAAGATCAAAGCATAGTGATTCACTCATTTAGATAATAAAATTTAAGTAACAGTTTACGGCATGATTAATTTTCTTTCTATTTTAGATGATAAATTATCACTATCTTTGATACGAGGACGAGTACTCAGTTGAAGATTAGGAAAGTGTTCATCCCGCATGATAATGTCCCTCGACTTGTTCCTTCCTAATGGTCTGCGGGAAATATGTTGCATTAAAGAAGACAACAAATTGATAATTGAAGGCCATATAAGAGGAATCCGACTAAAGATTTAAAATAGTGGCATATAGAATAAAAAGAGAAATAAACCTGAACTATATCAAGTCAGGTATCAAAGAAAATCAATAGTTAAAGAATGGGATAAAACATTTTAAAAAATTGTTAATGATAGGTAGTACGAGAAGAATTCCGACATCTTTTAGGGAGGTTTTGTTTATAATCTAACTGCAGTGAATAGGAATATTAGGATTAGTCGGTCGGCGAACTGGGATAATACTGTAATTGGCATCTACGGTCACTTTAAGGAGGATTCGTTAAAAGAAAAGACGGTCATTTTGTGATATGCGCTTCAAGCAGGTTTTCAGTGCTAGTAAAGATTACTATTCGTATCAAAAGAGGCGAAAAAAATTAAAGACATATTAGCATTAAAGATATCACTTGAAGGCCCACACTACTTAAGCTTTATGATAGGTATATTTCCTCAGTGTTCTTCCAGAAAACTTGCATTTACATTTGTGATTATTTAAAACAAATGGTTTAATCCACAATGAGTTCAAGGAGAAGTTCATGTAAGATACATTTGTTTATAAGAACATTTCTCTTTCAGTCTGATCTATTTCTAACCGTAAGTTAATCTCAATCTTGGGACCCCTTAAAATGTTGCCGTTTCGGAATTCGTGTAATATATCGTGGTTGTCGTCGCGGAATTATGTGGAGGCAATCAATTTGTAGCGGCGCGCCGGCGGCTGTGGAGACGCTGATGCGAGAACCGCGAGAGTGTTTGCGTTTGAAGAGACACAGAAGGAAGAGGACGATTAGAGTGTTCGCTGAGGCGGCGGGCGCGCTAGTGGCGAAGCATGAATGAAACCTCCGCTTAGTCGGTCGGAGGAGGTCCATCAGGCTGCAACTTAGATGATGTCATTGGCCGAAAACAGCTGAGAGCGGTTTAATTTGCTTATATACCTACCAATATTCTTTTTTATGGCTTATCTTAAAATTCCATCATTAAAAACAAGTTAGAAACGTTAGCTGCTGATTTTATTCTTCACACCTTTTCACTGTAATATCTCTGGCGAAATGTAAAAATTATTATTAATTTATTCTACATTTAACGAGTAATGTGGTAAAGTGTGACCAGTGTTCATGATATCTGGTAGTGCATTCAGTTTTCGTAGTGAATGGACTTACCTTCCAGAGCAGTAAAATTGAATATTCATAAATTAAAGGCATATGATTTAGTGCGTAATAATGCTTAATTACTTCCTAATCCAATGTTAAAACTCACGATTTAATTCTCGTCACTGCCACCTTGTTTTTTGATTTCACTTCACTTTTATTTTTTACTCTCCTTCTAAATGTGTAACAGATATCAATCCTTTTTCATGATAAAATTTAGACTAAACCAAATTAGATAAGGCAATAAACAATATTACACAAAGTAATTGTAAGTAGTAATGCATTAATTAACACGTATTAATACAAAGTTCCGTTAAATTCTATTGACTCTTTTACTAGTCTATTCTTTAAAAGATGTGTAATTGTGAGCCATCACTTCTTGAATATTTGCCTTTCATTTTATGTGTGGATTTATATTATGGAAAACTTCCTTCATCCATTTTACTACATTTTGTTCTATTTTATACCCTCTGTTCCATCTTTATTTTTCTCTTCACTGCTAGTGTTGCATTGCTTCATCGATCTGCCGTGCGCTTACATTCTGTGTATTCATTTCTTCAGTCTTTAAAGTTGACCTGCCACATCTCTGCAGTCTAACTTCATTCCAGAAGGATCTTACATTGTGTGCACTGTTAGTGTTCCACTCTGCCAACATTCCATGTTTTCCTCAATTACATCTATGGCTGTGATAGATAAGCTTAATCTTGTATTTTGATTCTAGTTGGGAATTTTTAAAACAATAGTTGTTTCCATGAGAATGGAAATGGAGCGGTAGTATCCTGAATATTCGACGAAGAGGTGGAGATCTACATATTCATCTCCTTATTTTATAAGATATGTTCTGATCTCAAATCAGTATTGATGTGGTTTTAACATTTGATGGAATTTACTTCATTTATTAATCCATATTACAATTTACCCGAAAATCTATATCAAAATATATGTACAGCCTAAGCCTGCAATATTCTTTAGTTGAATCAAATATTCTAGCACCAAAGATTTTTGGTTTGGAAGTTGTCATTTTAGTGGTAGAATATGAATGGGAATTCGGCTATTATCGAAACTAAGAAAAAACTTGTACTGTAATATATTCTAGAGAAAGATGGGTGTTCCAATCTTATTAAAGATTCTTAGTGAGAAAATTAACCAGGAGAGAGATAAAGTGCAATAGAGATTCAGCAATGAACAAACTACAAAGTTCAAACGTAGTAGGAATATTTATTGGATTTGAACTAGTTATGCAACTTATACTTCCGATTTATTGATTTCTGGTGGTCGGTAATTGTCTCATTTATTCGGACGTTGTTTTGTGTAGTTCACACTTGTTTTGTTGTCGTTCGAATGACTTTCATTATTGGTCAATGCTTTTGTGATGAAGTGATAGTATTCGTTGCAATTTTGATAGTTGATTGTAATCGTGAATATCTTCGTTAAGTCCTAGAGATATGGAGGAAGTTACAATCTTATTTTCTAATGAAATTATCATCAAGGTGGTTATTTGTAATTAATAGCATTCTTAAAAGCTTGTCGTTTAGTTTTAATGGACAAGTGAAATTCCACTATACTTGAACACAACTTCATAAACTGCACCCTATAAGGCTTACATCAATTGTCCATAATGTTCTTAAAACATAAGTGGTAAAACTATCAAATGTAAACTATTGCGAATAAAATATGGATATTACTAGGAAATGTTAACTACTAGAAGCACACCTCGAAATGCCCGTTTAGAAAATACATCCCGTGTATTTAAATATGCTCATCTTATCGCTCTAATGTTATATCTATTAAAAATGTAAGCGTTTAGATTTTCATGTAAATATATCAAGCGGTTTTGTATTATAACATGATGAGGATAGGCTTAGTAACATTTTTGTAAGAGATGTCCATTGCACGGATGGGGTGTGAATGGCAGGCGCCAGCCACACTCCGTTTTCTCTATTTAGAGTTTCATAAATCATTTATACGTAGGTAAAATAAAATATTATGTTCATTGAGCACCATGTATTTTATTTCTATTCGTGATTTTAGTACCCAAATGGGCTATTTTAAACTAGTTTGCTTGATAGAATTTTTTAACTAAAAGTTGCATTCATAATATGAGAGGATCTCAGTTCATCCGATTAGTTTTCCTAGTCCTGTACGTAGTTTTTTACTTGTAAAACCATACTTTTAATAACTACTGAGTATTCGTATTGTAAATCCTATTTATTTCGAAGTTCAAGAGATGTTAATGTTTGCAGATAGAAATGGAGCGGTAATGGTGGCCTGATAGCAGTAAATTAGGATAGACAGGTAAGTGAATGTAAAGAATGGAATAGAGGAATGAACTGCGAGTTAATAGAGAAGAAGAGCCAGAACAGAGAAATAGTGAAACATTGACAAAAAGATCTACGATGAATTTGTGTTAAATACAACTTTCTATCGATATTATACTACGTTAAAATACTTAAAATGTAAGTGCTGTTTCAGGACAGTAAACATTTTACAGATCTATTAAATTTATGTACGTTAAAAATCAAAAATGGTGCGGCTTTTGTTACGTCATTATAAGAAATTCGAAATAACGCTATTTCTTGAGACTACCTAAACAGTGTCCGTTCAAGGTGCCTATAATTAGTTACATTGATCCGGTAATAAAAACCTCCCTGTTAAGGAGAATATGAAATGTCGTGATTTAAAATCTAGCTTGCTTCGAATAACAATTAATAAAACTATGAAACTATAAAATCGGAAAATATTTGCTTAGTGTTTAAAGTATACGCCCGTTTGTTGTGAGTATAGCTAATTCAATAATGTAGGTTAGGCACCAGTAATAAAGAAATAGAAGATTGCACGTTCTTTGGTAGTATTTGAAGTTGCTGGTACTTTTGATATCACAATTCGATAGTTTTCAACAAAACTGAGAGCTCATTGTTCTTATTCTGTGAATGCATTAAGGAACTGAGGTAAATGTATTAACTGACAACATCATATGCATAAACTACTAGGAAATCGTACTTATGCTAAGAGTATAAGATGAAAATTTACTAAAGTACCTGAGATAAATAGTTTTCTCTGGGAAATTGAAAAATGAAAATCAGGAAATTGTATTATACGTACAGTTAGACAAGCCAGCGTATGAACGTTATAAACAAGTCTATAGGACATTCCGTGTCCTCTTTGATAAGGTAGGTTTAACTGCATAATGAAAACATTTAATATTTAGCCGCTTATAGAACTGGCAAATGGAGAACGGAAATAAAAGAAAAATATCATCTGTAGATGACGGCGGAAGGCCACAACGTGGATGCGAACCTGCTCGCCCTTGGGAGAGACCACGGCCACTACTTTTCGAAGAAAACATTCGGCAAACCAACCTACTGCCATCACTGCTGTGACAAGATATGGGGCATGCTTACTCAGGGTTATTCTTGCGAGGGTAAAATCTTTTACTTTTTGATAATCTTTTTGAATAAGCAGTTATTAGTAGTACATTCTAATATATTATTTGCTCATAATTATTTTGGAGAATTATCCAATATATTTCCAGTTTGCAACTTCGTCTGTCATGAAAAGTGCTTAAAAACAGTGGTTTCATACTGTAGTGGAGTCGCTCTTCAGCTTATAAAGGTCTCTAGTACAAACTACTATAAATTTAATACTTTATATAAATCGATAAGTGAGGGGAAATGAAATCCTTATAGCACTCTATAGCAATGCCATTTTGCAGAATCCAGTGGCGCATACTTGGTCGCAACCAGGCCTCATCAAACGACGGTTTTGTTGTGTTTGCAGGAAAAGGACCGATGAAGCTATCTCACTTGAATGTGAAGGTAATTGCTTTTACTCTTAATACTCTTGCCATTATTCCTTTTTTGTTATTAATGAATTTGTTCCGTTAGATATATGTACTATTAGATATCTAGTCGTAACGCTTACTTTAATTCTAATTAAATATATTTTAATATTGCATCGACCCTCAGTTACATCGATGTGCTCATTATATGGAGGATATAATACACACATTATGTCCATTATATGCTAAAAATCTAATAATATTGTTTTTAAGTATAAAACATTAACCAGATACTTTTTTTAAATCATAGTTTTCAATGAAAAAAAGCTAATTTAATCGAAATTTGTCCTAGACTTTTGTCTTCAAAATCTCTGCTAAAGTTTAATGATCTTTCACAATTTAATAAAAATATGTTTAGCAATAAAATAGGATGATAATTCAAATATAATTTTTGAAAGAATAATTGAATCTACTCATGAGCGTTAAAACGAAAATATTCAGATGCATATGCATGGTAGATGGGCCCTTCCACATATGTTAAAAACAAACATATTTTCTACGTTCTTTGCAGTCTTTTAATCTTTTTATTACAAATGCATTTTGTTTTCTGTTTTTCATTTGTTGGCAGCCACTAAAAATAGTGCAGCTCTTTCCGTTGTGGCAATCAAGCGAATAGAAGTCGAAAGAGTCGCTGCTTGTGGTGACCTAAATAGATAAAAAAAAACAAGGCAATAGGGACGAAAAACACAAAAATGGAAGAAGTAAAACAGGAAGAGAGATAGTAATGAAGTAGATTACGATGTAAGAGTGGCTGTTAACGTAGTTATAAGAAACGTTTGTATAAGAGTAGCGTACGTTTTTAACTGAAATATGTTATAATGAAGAACATTTCCCCTTTTCAAACACTATTCTTTTAAAGGACTCCAAATATTGGACCACTTTTACATTCCAAGTTATTTACAGTTTGTGAGTACTACGTGCACGTGGATTGTTCTGATCTTGCAGTATCAGACTGCAAGGAAGCGGCCACCTATGTACCAAATCTAGACAGAGTGAGTGGATGATCTAAATAGCATTAAAAGGAAATAAATCCACAAAGAGAGTGGCACATAATTTTATTAAATATTTGAACATATTCTACTTTCGATAATTCCATTTTTCTTATGGTTATAATTGATTATGAACTATTACTTCTAATTTTCTTCTCTCTGGATTCAACTTATTAGCGTTCTCTTATCCCACTACAGATTGATTTTACTAACTATTTCATCGTAAAGTAGTGCTAACAAGGACATAGTGGCAAAAAATGACGTCATTCTAGGCTAGAGCCGGCTCATTAGAGAAATCGATATAGCCACACTCATACAAACAAATAGATACGAGTAGTTCTCAACGTGAGAAAAAAATTAGACAGAAAGAGAAGGTGGAAGTAACAAGTTGAAGATATGAGTATTTTTTAAGAGTAGTTGTATTGAAATACAACTCATTTTTTGAAAAATTTATAGAACTCACATGTACAGTACCATCACATGCGTGAAGGTAATCTACCAAAGGAGTCCAAATGCGTGGTGTGTCGCAAATCATGTTGTTCCGCTGAATGCCTTGCAGGAATGAGATGTGAATGGTGCGGACAAACGGTAAGCTATCAAACAAAGAATTTCAATTTGTTATGGTATTTATTTAACGCAACATAAACTTAAGAAATTTATTTCCGGTTATATTACAGGCGCATGCTGTGTGCTTCCGCCAAATGCCAAAAGAATGTGACTTCGGTTCTCTCCGAAAAATCATGTTGCCTCCATTCTGTTTAACAATTCCTCGTACTGAGTTGCCAATGGAGCAATTGCTCAATATATCAGCACATGATCAGCCTCAGTCGCGTAAGGGTCAGATTCTAGCACTATCCTTTCCCCATCCACTGCACTCAGTAGTAAATACAACTGAATGGTGCCTAAAACAAATATTTTAGAAATATTCTACTTGTAATTAACATGAGATCCGACTTTAGTTTAGTGCTAGTAGAAATATCAGTCACACTTTTTCGACTATTTTTGTAAAACAACTGTATAACTTATTGCCTTTTCCTTTTAGTGTCGTTGTATTAAATTTTATTAATCAACAAATGAGTTATTTAATTTTATATAGTTTGCATGTTGACTTGTTAAGCTTGATATATTAACTCTTAGGAATATGTTTTAGTTTCTTCACCTTCCAAAATTCAACCAGACGATATCTCTTCTTCTGGTGATGACATCAAGGAAAAAGAGGATATGGAAATTTTGCGGATCTTTGATGGAAATAATTCATTGCGAACACAAGTATCGCGTACTGCTAGTGTACCAAAGACAGCATCAGTTCAGCAAATACGGGTACGTTTATTCTCTTGTCTATGATAATCACAATTGTAATCAGCGTAGATTATGATTCTAATTAAATTTTTGACCTTTATTTGTTATGATCTCTCTATTTCTAGGATGCAGCACTTCGGCGCTTTCACATTACAGACAATCCAGATAATTATTATGTCACTCAGGTTGTCAGTGATGGTCAGTTCACTAGAAGTTATTGATGTGCATGAAACTATGAAATAAAGAAAATATATATAGCTATGTATAACATGCTTTGACAAATATATATGTATACAACTATTTTATGATTTTTTTTTTTTTACCTATGGACATGTCATTGATGAAAATCAAGGCGACATTTATCTAACACAAATGTTAAATTCATTGAAAATTGAAAATCAAGAACTCTGTAAAGAATATTTTAATAGCTTGATTTTTATTTTAGCTGGTGAGGAAGAAGCATTAGAAGATCCAGTGCCCTTACGGAATGTAAAACGACCAGAAGGTCGAAGAGCGCAGATATTTTTGCGATACAAAGATGATCCTGATAAAGATGTTGTTAGATTGTATGGTGGATGGTTACGGTAGGCAGATAATAATTATGTTTTTATCACTGTCTCACTTCTCGGTTTCTTTCTATCTATGTCATGTATCTTTAATGTTGTTGCTAAACTTATCTTTAAATCCAGGATCCCTGTCACGTTCTGCAGTCTCACAGTTACTAAGGACACTTTAGTTCAAGATGCCATTGCAGAAGCTCTTGAAAATTTCGGCCTAGATGGAACAACGTGGAATAGGTATATTCCATCATTTACATTTTAATACTAAAATTCCTACCTCAATCTGTTAAAGGTATAATCTAATCGAAGTATCTTTGGATCGTGGTGTGGCTGAGCGAACCTGTAATCCGCAAGAAAACATGCTTCAGTTAGTCAGAAATTTACGAAAGGTAGGTTCTGATAACTTGATATGTATTTGGGAAATAACTCGAACTAGATATAGAAGCCATTAGTTCTAAGTTGCATTAGGTATTATGAAGTCAACTCATTGAAAAAATAAATCATATGCTTAGTATACATTGGATTAGCATACCTTGATCATAGGTCACTATTTATTCTATATGTGATTTACGTAGTACTATTTTTGTAGGACTCACTTCGACGCTACCATGTAGTACGATTTTATGTCCAAGAAAAGGAGGATCCTCATGATCACGCTGTTTTTGTTGGTAATCTTCCCGTCTCACTTGCCCAACGACAGTATGAAAGAATCTTGCTCAAACTACTTGGAGCAAAAGGTTATTTTCACATCTCATTATATCCTATTAGATTTTAATATGAATTACAATAGCGATTTAAATAATCGAAATTTATTTGACTGCGCTTTTCACGTCATTTATTTATGATTATACCTATTTTGTCAAAACTTCTTTCAGAGAAACCATTTACCGCTATTGGCCCTATTTATTTTGAATATGGTTCTCTTGTTATAACATTTAACACTCCTAAAGCGGCTACTGCGGCAGTACAAAGACTGCAAAATGCTGTGTACGAAGACAAGAAGCTTATTGTGCTTTGTCTTCCCAATGTGCAGGTATAACTTTAATGTTTATGGAAGCTGTTCTTGATTTATAGCGATTAAATTGTTTCAGCCTCAAATGTTGCCTCCAGACGCCGAACCATTATTAGTATTAGTAAATGTGAAGAGTGGTGGTTGCCAAGGTACAGAGCTGATTCAGTCATTCCGTAAACTGCTCAATCCATTCCAAGTTTTTGATGTGCTTAAAGGAGGTCCTCTTGTGGGGTAAGAATCATTTTCATTATGCGCTGTAATTTTCTTTATGGAAAGTACATAATAGAGTATACAAAAAATTCTGAATAATTTTGTACTATAAATATTAATTCAAATCACTACGCTCTAGCAATTTTTTTTCAATCAAATAGATATTCGAGTAAATGTTTTGTTTAAAGTATATTTAGAATGACTACAATTCACGCTATTATAATAGGCTCCTCTTATTTTTATATTTCTTTTACCGCTAAAATGCTTAGGAGCTACTACAAAGGTCTACTTATTATTTATCAGTCTTTAAATATATCGTAAAATTCGACTGTAGCAGACAATGCTTTTGTGTTAATTTCCTTTTAATGTGGTTAGTTTCTGATATAATACATTTATTTTAAGAGCTGATGTTGAAATATATTGGAATCTTTTAGAATATCTAACGTTATTGAGTGTGTTGAAGGGTATATTATAATCTATTACTTATAACCATTACAATAAAATCAACACCACATATCATATTTATGAAGTATTTTCTTAGATTGTACGTGTTCCGGAACATTCCTAAATACAAAATCCTAGCCTGTGGTGGTGACGGAACAATCGGATGGGTGCTACAGTGTCTCGATATAGCTAAACAAGTAAGCACAATTTCATGTTAATTTTATTATAGTAAAATCTATATATTGCATACTTTGAGTGATTTATTAATTTAATTATTTGGTCAGACATGTTATAATTATCACTATCTAGGATGCGGCGTGTTTCTCTCCTCCTTGTGGTATTGTACCTCTGGGTACAGGAAATGATCTTGCTAGAGTATTACGATGGGGAGGCGGTTACACAGGGGAAGAAAATCCTCTTGATATACTTAAGGTTCATTCATAAATTATATACTATTTAATTTTAGATTAGTGTCTCCTTTTAGAAAGTCTTTTTATCTCACAGATTCCCTACTTCAAGTACTATTTTATAATAGCTGCAATTTAGGATGTTATCGAAGCTGATGAAGTACGTTTAGACCGGTGGGCTGTAGTTTTTCATGAAGAAGAAAGAAGTCAACCTCCTAATCAGGTATAAATTATTTGAAATATATTGGGTGGGAGTAAATATTTCCAAAACATTTTAGTGATTGTCTAGCTTATATAGAATTTAAACAAAATTAAAGTTTTATACGTATAAAATATATTATTAAAGGGTTCAAGCACAAATCCTGCTGAAAATGAGCAGACAATGAACAATCCGGAAGATCAGACTAGTATGATTATTATGAATAACTATTTCGGCATAGGCATCGACGCTGACGTCTGTTTAAAATTTCATAATAAGGTAAGCCTTTAATGTGTTTGAATCTATTTTACTTAACAGATTTTCTGTCGTTTTCTCATTTTCTTAAAATATTGTTCCAGCGAGACGCAAATCCTGAGAAATTTCAATCACGTCTTTTTAACAAAACTCAATACGCGAAAATAGGCTTGCAGAAAATGTTTTTTGAAAGGACATGCAAGGATTTATGGAAACGCATTGAAGTTGAGGTAGAATATTATTAATGTCAGTAAAATCAGGATATAAGTGTACCACTGAAGTTATTTGGATGAGTTTATTGCAAGAACTATGTCAGGTTGATGGACGACCAGTAGAACTACCTAATATCGAGGGGATTGTTGTACTGAATTTGCTCAGCTGGGGAAGTGGAGCGAATCCCTGGGGAACTGCTAAAGAGGAGGGAATTTTTCAAAAACCCACCCACTACGACGGACTTCTAGAGGTTTGCTTTAAAGTTTTTATTTTTATGGAGGATTTTCTATTGGCTCAATTTATCAGGTTGTTGGTATAACGGATGTTTCCCGATTGGGACTGATACAAAGTAAAATCGCTGCAGGAATTCGAATCGCACAAGGTGGAAGTGTAAGTTTTCATAACTTCAAATCTTTTTTTGGTGATTTTTGTTTAATACCTAATGCTAATTATATTTACATTCTATTTTTTTAGTATGTTTTTTTAAAGATTCGTATTACGACTCATGAAGAATGGCCAGTTCAAGTTGATGGTGAGCCTCACATCCAACCGCCTGGCACAATAACCATTCTCAAATCTGCGCTGAAAGTCAGTGGGAAAATTATATTAATATAAGTGTTTTGAATTAATTTTATAATTTATACATAATGAGATGTATGCAATAGTTAGATCTAAGGTAGAATTGTTGTGTTTTGGTGGTATGATTGCCGCTTTGTGGTTTCACCACCGCGGTTTTATTCCTGAATCGATTTGTGGTGGCTTCGCTTTCGTGCGCTAACCTTCGCTATTCAGGCGCAGATGCTCAAGAAGGCAAAGAAGAGTCGCCGCGGTGCTGGGTCTTCCCAAGTGCGTGCTGTGGCCTCTGAGGGATCTCCCTGTGGACCTTTGGGCATACCTTCGACCCTCGGAGACCCAGCTCATGGAAAGTCTACCCCCGAGGCACTCGGAGATTCCGACGAGGAGGGAGACGCCTTTCTATGATCGCTTCTGTTGTGCATGCTCGTTGTGTTGCTCCGTCCTCTTTGCCATGCACATTTAGTCCTGCCATTCCGTACCCGCCCATTTACTGTTGTTAAGCATGCGCATCTATACCGGTGACGCCAATGTGTTCCCAGTGGTATTTCGCATCGACGCTCATCCCTAGGAATGTAAATAGCGCGTTGGTCTAGTCGATAGACAACAGTGTCTCTGTTCGTTGTACTTACTAAGTAAGCTCCGCCCACTCAGTGGTAGACTTAAACAGGCAACTTATCTCTACACATCAAAATCGTGACAATGACGTAATATTATGTGGAATTGTGATCGAGCAATTATGGAACTTTCATTATATATATATATATATATATATAAGCCATTCCTCTCTTTCATAGGTGATACTTATTTAAAGGACTAATAATACTTACTGATGAGGCATTCCACATGTTAGCTAAATATCACAGTTCTTAAAGAAGTCGTTAACACTAATTAAATTCTTATTCTTTAACAAAATAGGCCTCCCAATTGCATCTTCGCACTTGTATACTGCACTTCTACTCCATTTCAAACTTTTGATCCCATACGTTGAAAGTTTCGAGTATAGTTTGCTTATCGCAAGTAAGGTCTTTCCATTTCGATGTATATTAATACGAAAGTCAGTACAATGTGTTTGATTCCGATGACTTCGAGTTGAGTATAACACAGATTTTATATTGTAGTTATCTAATAAAGTGTATTGTGATTACTTTATTGTTGTTGTGATCTCAGAAACATTTGGCGGACAAATAAATACATAGCCTGTGAGAAAGAATTAATAATTGCTTGAAACGGAGCATTTTCGAGTACGTTACATATGAAACCACAGTCTTCGATAAAATTTACTGCGTTATTTACAGGCTCAGATGTTACGAAAGCCCTTGCGGTCAAGGCACGGGCGATTGGCTCGTGATTCCAGAAAACCAAGAAGTAATCATGCGCCACTAGCTATGCCCGAAGACGATGGTAGAAGCAGATTTGTCTTAGGAAAACAAATCGGAAGACGGTTGGGTAAGAGCCTTGGAAGGTAATGTTTTGCAATAAAAGAATTCTTATAAACAATTAATAATTAGTAATAACTCAAATATTCTTAAGGCTTATAATTACTGTAAGACCTTGAAAACAGTGCTGAAGTAAATAAATGTTCAGATTTGAGAGACGTCATTCACTGGGTCGGGAAAAAGGAAAAAATCGAGGACTGGGAAAAGACCATCACTCAGCCGCTGACTATTGTGAATTGTCGTCAACATCCAACGAAGTATAAGCAGGGATATTCATATATTTACCGAATTCTTAATAATAGTTGCTTACTAGGTAATTTATGTGCTGACAGTAATATAAATTTGAATTTTTCCAAAAATACATTTTCCTACCCATTGTCATTTTTAGTAAATCTTTATAACTATTTTAATCCCTAATGAACTTAGCAATTATCACCGAGAAAAACCTAACATAAATTAATCTACTAAGAGAAAGGATGTATTTACCGATTGTTAATACGAGCTTTCAAAAAATAGCAAATATTTTTATGGTTTTGCATTGTATATATAAACCTTTTCATAGGTATGTGGTATCAATGCGAATAAATTCTTATAAAATATGCAGTTTCACGAGGGCAGTACTCAGAGGTCATCATCAGCCATTTCAAGTGGGAATTGACGTAAAAAACAAGAATTAATTATTCCAACGTGTTTTAATTAAAACATAAGACTGGAGAAACCATTAAAATTAACTATGCTCAGCATTACAAAACCTAGCAACACTTTCACAGATAAAATTTATCACCGAAATTCTTTGTAACATACCCCAATGGTAAATCATGTTGTAAACCAGCACACTACACTGTATTCTGTTAAATAAATTAATATCAAGCACAAATATAAACGAATCATCTCTTGGCACATTTCATTAAAATTTACTTTGCAGCTCCTATAAAAGAGTATAACGATTTCATATGTGATAAAGAAAGAAAGAAACCCGATATGTAAGAGTACCTATCCCATAAGAATATTCTATACAAAGAACATAGACAAACAGTAAAATAACGCACGTCAGATGAGCAAATTATGCCTATATACATTTATGTACAATTGTCTACAAATAGTACATATTATAGGAACAAAAAGACTTTGGCATTCCACATATCATTTTCTACATATAGCGTTAAAATACAATTCATTTGACGGACAGCCTACCAAGATGCATAAGGCATCTTAAGATATGGAACATTCCTATGGCCGAAGCAAAAGAATCGTTACAACTCCTAGAATGTAGGAGGCCACCAATTTTTGTTGGATGGTGAGGTGGAAGTAAGAAGGAAGTACGGATTCTATCGCATTTGGATCCCCTTGGGTAGGAGTCATTAAAGCAATGGCACATGCCAAAGCTACCATAACATAAGCGAGTTGTGTTGTAGTTCTTCCAGCCTAAAAATGATTGATAGATGGTATCCTACGATAAATGAATCTACTAAGCATGAAACACTATAAGAAATGTTTACTGCGTAAAAACAAGTATTAAGAAACAATTACAAAAATTAAATAAAAGTTATAAAGCCACTTACATCCTCTACCCGGTTTCTCCCACTGTTTTGTCTTGATCTGGATGCAGACGATGATTCAATCATCCCAAAAAACGATCCTTTAGTTTGTTCTGGAGTTGGACATCGTTCAGCTATGGTACGCAACAACAGATCACGACTTCCATGGACCTAATAATTATAAACTTTTCACACTCGTACAGGAATTAAGTTCTTAAAAATATTAACTAAACTATTAGGTGTATGAAAAGTTTAAGCCTTTTTCTTCAGCGCTTTGCTATAACTATTGAAATCTCAAATTGCTGCCATATTATCTATTTATAGCGTTAGCATTGTAAATTGTAAAAGTCACATGTCATAATTCCATTATAAATACCAAATACTAACAAACACGATAAGCCACCAAAAGTTGAGATCGTATCATCTACAACTTGAAACATGGGACAATTCGCGTAGATCAGAATCGGCCCCCATCTCAATATATTTCGTTGCTTCCCAGGTAACGTAAGGACATTTTGAAAACAATTATTACGACCAACAGAAAAATGGATTAGGCACAATAATCCTAAACGTACACATCCATGGATAAATTCTGGACAGTTATCAACATGAACAGTGTATTGTTTTACCAGATCGTTAAACTGGATGAAATGCCGAACACTACTGTCGTCAACTGGCTAATTTGGCCGACCTAATAAAACAGAAAATACCATTTTCTGAGCGAGAAGCCGAAAGGTAATTTAACTGCATAACTAGGCCGCACGATGCTCTTAGTACTCATCAGACCATTTTGAACTTGGACTGGAAAATTCTTTTGCATGCGATATATTCACTAGACTTGGCGCTGTCAGATTAACACTTATTCCGGTCGATGCAAGATTGTTTAGCTGAAAGATGCTTTCCAGATGTGACTGAGGGAATATGAATCGATTAATTAATTTCCTGCAAGCCGATAGTTTTTTTATGGAGAAGTTCCAAATGCACTCGAAAGATAAAGGTCATAGAAAGTAGGAAAATATCTTGATGACTGAGTTGTACCTTATATAGTATTAGAATAGACTGAAACTTTTGCATGCACCTAATGATATTATAATACTTTTAAGAAAATTTCATTTTTACAGTATTCAACAGTGCAATCGAACAGATATAATATTTGTGCTACTGTCACATCTGGTTTTAGTATTGGTATTAGCTTATTTCGTATATACGCCCAGTACTACAGCTTTTGACATTTCGGACTATTCTCAGAAATGCTGTAAAAACCACAACTAATATATCATCACGCTACAAATTTTATGATATGTTGATGCAACCTTCAAAGTAAATTTAGTAAAATTAATTGGTTTTCGGCGTATTACTAACAGAAGATAGTACACATTAAATCATGGGGATCGCATATACATTTATTCTAATTAGATTGTTAGTCAAATATAATATCTTGACGATCCTGTCAACAAACTTTTAGCACCTAATATTCTATGTATTATCACCACTTTGGAGAATAAAATGACTAGTACCAAAACTAGGTAACATCTCCTAACAGAGAAACGTCTAATCGACCTTCATCTATCCAATGTCGTACCACTTTACCTCATTGTGAAAATTATTACTATTTTCTATAATTTTTTGGTATAGCTCACCCTCAATTCTCCACGTCGTCTAATTTCAATTCTTAGTTTATCAATGCAACCAACAGACAACCGGGTGGTGCATCGTATTACTCTAAAAGTAAAATCAAACACCTAACAGAGCATAACGTTTAATTTTAAGTAAAAAAGTCAACTCACAAATCCTTGCAACTATTTGGTTGAAGAATTCCATTTGAATTTGAGACAGAATAATTATTTGGGGCATTGCACAAAACTTAAGTAATATTTTAAACTACTCAGATTATCAAATTGCCAGTAAAAAGACCTAACAAACTATTATATTAAATAATCAGAAGGTATATGAGAAATCCTCTAAAAGTACCTCTGTATTGAATAGAATATCCGTATGGATTATAAAGTGTTATTACTTGTCTTGGAGATCTGTCGCTTAAAGGAAAGTCTACTTCGTTTGACGAAACAAAAACAGGTACTCTCCCCTCCTCCTCTTCTTCCATTGCTGTACATGCAAAATCACACTGCTGTTAAAATGGATAGCAACCTTTTAAATACTATACGTCTATTCCTCTTAATAAATTCTTCGATGTAACACCTATCCAAATCTAATGACGCTATGGTAAACACTATGTACGAATGTATCTGGGCAAAAAACCCTACGAATTACTCAGTTCATAGAATAAGTAAGTTAAAACGAACGTTTACTTCACATCACAATACATAGAAAACAATTATTCAAGGCTAATCTAAATGAAAATTTTTTTTGATAAAGATCCATTAATATTATTTAAACAAATAGCCGACCCGTTGTCTAGAGTGGGAACAGAACGCGTCGCGAAAATAGTTAAATAAACAAATGGCTAATCACAGAGATATACTACCTACTACCTATTGTTCAGTTATAAAAACGAATAACCATTCACTATCCACTCAATACCAATAAAGTGCTTGATGTAAAGAGGTACTGAATAAAATTGATAGGCATTCGGACCTTTATCACTCAATCATACAAAAGTACTGTTTGAATTCGCCTGCTGTAACATCTCAAGAGCTTGGTCCGAACACATAACAAGAACAACAACAATGAGATATCCTATCGAAAGCCATTTCATCGATTGCATCAGTTGCAGCGCCGCCGTCACTTCTCGAATTTGAGGGACGAAAGAGCTGATTTGACCGAAAGGGAACATGTGAAATTCGATCAAACTAGAAGACGAATTGAGGGAGGCCCATCCAACGCGACGCGCGACTCGCCCACCAGACACGGGCGGTCGAACAACACACACTACAAGCTGACAAGGAAAAGTGTCGAAAACAAAACAGAAGTAAACGTATTGTCGCCTATGGCGGTTGTTTTTCGATATGGCTGGCCGCTTAGCTACCCCACCAGTCTTGCTGGGGAGGAGCGCGATTCTGGCGCTGAGGAACATTTCCGAAACCTCCTTGACTGCGAGACTGTCCACTAAAACCACCTGATGATTGTCCACTTCCACTACCATTATATTGAAGACGGTGATCACGACCTATAATTATGTATTTCAAATAGTGAAAACAACAAAACGAAATGTTTACCTCCAAATTTATTGCCACCACTTCCACGACCGCCGCGTCCTCCACCACGAGTACCGAAACGAGAAGCATCGCCAGCAACACCTTCAAGCCAATCAGGGAGCTCCTTGAAATTTAAATACGTATAATAAAAAAGTGGAATACTGTCTACAAAAATAAAAACTATCGATACTAGCCTGGTTAGCTTCAACGATGAGATCCATTAAGTCACGAGCAATATTTCTGTTTTTATCATTAAAAAAAGAAGTGGCGAGACCTGCAAAAACATGCTTAAAATGTATAGGATTTCAAACGATTTCACAAGCAATACCTATATTCCCAACACGTCCAGTTCGTCCAATTCGATGGACATACTCATCAACGTCTGACGGTAAGTCATAGTTTATTACGTGCTTAACATTGGGAATGTCGAGACCACGAGCAGCTACAGCAGTCGCTACTAGCACTGGTGCAGCCCCAGATCTATAAGTATCCTAAATATTTGGGAAAAAAGCTCCTAATGAAGTTATATACCACATCTCCTATGTGACTAACCGAAAAGTGTCGAGATGTTTCTCCCTCTCAAACTGTTTGAGATCCCCATGAATAGCGACAACTTCATAACCTGAAGACTGCAGATAGTAAGCCAGATCTGATGCGCCTCTCTTAGTTTCAACGAAGACCAATGTTAGTGAATTTGCCCCTCCAGCGTCAAGAAGATCCATAAGGTACGAACGCTTTTCATGCTCTTGGACCCATACAACCTAAAATTAGTAACCATTAAGTAAACTATTATTGGAAATCGTCATTTATTAGAAATAATTAATGTTTCTGTTAAAACATTGCACTATATTTAGCCGTTAACAAGAGATCCTTGCATTACTTTTTGCATAATATTCTCCGACGTTGATCCAACACGACCAACTGCTAGAAAAACATAGTTGGGCATTAGAAAGTCTTGAGCTAACATCTGAAATATGTATAAATAATATGATACATGATAATCTTATAAAACATTTAAATAAGCAATGAATTGGGAAGCGTAATGTTCTTGAAGACGTAAATGCATCTACCTGAATTTCCTTTGGAAAAGTGGCAGAGAACATAGCCGTTACTCTGTTACCCTTACTTGGCATAGCAGAAAGGTCGACGATCTAAATATATCTGTAATTATATTTAAAATGCCTAACAAATTTTGCATGTAACAGTTAATATTATAATAAATAGACTTAGTGATTTCCTAGCATAAGTATTAGTTAATAAATATTGCATGTATTAACCTGTCTGATCTGTGGCTCAAAACCCATGTCAAGCATCCGATCAGCTTCGTCAAGGACAAGATATCGACATCCCTCTAATCCAATATAGCCCTGATCCATCACATCGATAAGTCGGCCGGGTGTTGCAATAAGAATATGGCAACCAAGCTAGAATAGCAATAGTTACGATTCATTTAGGCGCATGAATATTAAGACAATGATAAACTTACTCTTAATTTATTGATTTGATCTCTGTAGTTTTCACGGCCTCCATAAAGAAGAGCAGAAGTAATTGGTGTACGATAACCGAACTTCCGTGACTCGTTGTAAATCAAAAACAAACAAACAAACAAGGATATGTCAAAATTTTAAAGATTTAAAGATATTTTTTTCCCACAATATATTCTTAAAATATTAAAATAACTATTTACTTGAAGTGATAACTCCCTTGTAGGAGAAAGAACAAGAGCTGAAGGATACTGTTTTTTTCGACCATTATTAGACATAGAAGCACGATAAACAGCTCCTGGACCATCCTAAAATAGATTTTTATTTATTTACAAAAGGAACTCTTAGAATATCATCAATTAAAACTTCCAGAATCCTAACCAATTTAGGTTCATCGGTATATTCTGAATACTCTAGACATGTTGCTATCAACGCTGGTTAAGCCGTTATGTTAAAACAAAATCATAGTATTTCTAACTCTATCATATTAAATTTCACTCTTTACTCATTTCTGTTTGCGTTACAAATAAATGTCATTTTAGTCGCTTTTGTTCATATCGTATGCTTCTGGATAGCCATGCCAAGTCAAAATCCCCCATTCAAATATTAGTAGGACTACGAATACGTAGGGACTAGTATTATCAATAAAAAGAATAAACCATTGCCGTTAGGTGGTAGTAGTAGTACTATTTTTCCTAGCACTGTAACTACACAATTTTATGAAAAAATGGTAAAATTAAACTTATTACAAATTACAACAACGAGAGCACCTACAAATGTTTTGTTGAGCTAGAAAAATAATTTTATAAAAAGATTCATATATCCTTAATAAGCTCCAAAAAATGTATTTATCTAAAATCATATAATCTAGTCAAGTTAAAGATTTTTACGACTCCACAACTTTAGAAAAGAAAAGACATCTTAAAACCAACCTGTAGAATTGCATTGATCAGAGGAACAAGGAATGCCGCCGTCTTTCCGGATCCTGTTTGCGCACATGACATAAGATCCCGACCAGCATTTAAAGATGGAATTGAATACTTCTGCACAGGGGTAGGCCGATCATAACCAGACCTCTTGATATTTTCTTCAATCCAAGGATGTAATTGTAAATCCGCAAACTAAAATAAACTATTAAATTCATTACAAGGTCATCTAAAAAATTGCACTTAATTTCTTAAAATTGTGTATTATGAGCAAAAAACCATATATAGCAACATTCTAATTTTATATTGATACAAAGAAATTAAACATTTGAAAATATCAAACAAATATATCCTATATATTTTATGCATTTAATATTTATGTATATTTCTACTTTTCACCAAAATTCCAATAATTGCGTGATTTCCCATGTAAATAACATCACAAAACTAACCAAAGATATTGGCTGCGGAACATCTTGGCCAGTAGCCTCTACAGGGATCTCTTCATACTTGTCAAAATTTATTCCAGATAGCTGCCCGGCAAACAATTCAGCTTCTAAACGTTCGTCACGAGGCAATTGGTGTTCCCATCGTGCAGCACTAGGACCATCATCACGAAGTCCAGACCAACGATTTGCACTTAAAAAATCAAAGGCTATCAAAATACACATCAAAAATAATTTACTCACGTATTATCGGCACCGTTACTTTCTTTTCGGCTGAAGTTATTCTCAAAGCGATCATCTCTAGAAAAAATGATTACGGTAATGATTCAATAATAGGTTTAGAAGTGCTAAAAAATTAAAAACCTCTTAGTTAATATTCTAGAGAAATATCAGTTGTGAAAATAAAAACGAAAATAATTTGAACACATTCACAGCGTCTCATAGCTATCAGAAAAAATAAGTATTTCAACAACAGTATGGTTTGTCGTTTTATCAATAATATTTATCAGTGTTACCTTCCACCCCCATATCCACGATCTCTAGTACCTCCATATCCATCACGATCACGATCACGATCACGAACACTATATCCTCCATCGCGATCACTATAGCGTCCACTGCCATTTCCATAACCGCGTTCATTGCAGTCATAGCCACTACGGCCTAAGACCACGATTAAAACTATTTATTATATGTAATATAAAGAAAACCTTATTTAAGTAAACAATGTATGCGGGTCACCCCTGAGGTATTTTCCAAAAATAATATCTGAGCTTTTATTTAACCGATTGCTTTTCCTAACAGATACAACTCACCTCCACCATAACTTCGATCATTTCTTTCATAACCTTGGTCTCGACTGCCTCCACATCCGCCTCGTCGATTTCCACCAAATCTATAACAAAGCTAGATAGTATTAATGAGAATTAATGGACTTTTCACTAAGTTTAGCGTCATAAATTCTTACATAAGAGACCTAAACACTAAAATGGCAAGAAAAAACAGCAATTAAATTTTCAGTGAGATAAATGCGGATGTACTGCTATATATCTAAATATATCTTAATACAAATAAAAATCTCATAGAACTCATGATATAAATATACACATACCCTCCCCCTCTATTGCCACTGTACGACCTATCGTTTTCATATCGTGGCTGCTCACGTGGTGCATCTTCCCCCCCACCTCCACGACGGAGGTGTGGGGGAACGTAACGACGACTAGAAGAGTCGTTCACAGCAGCATTCCTACCGCTGCCATTCTCACACAATCCACTTTCCATCAAAAATTACAAGTCGCAAAAGCGATCAAAAGTTTGAGACCCCTGAAAATCATATTATAAAAGAATCTCCCTCCAAAATTTAATTGCCAGGTGATCCAAGCATATTTCGTAAAATGTGTTAGTTTATCAAGTAAGTTCCTTGCCCATATAATGAACCACGTGTATTACACTAAGAAATAATTAGACACATTCCACACTAACTTGTTTTGATTTCCCTAAGTAAAACTACGTAGAATACTAATATGATTTTCAAAAGTATTCTGAAAAATTCTATCCACGATTATATTTCTCATTTTAACAATCGGAATAAAAACAGCTATTGTGACCCATAGTTATTATACCATTACACCTTGCTTAACCCATTACTCACTAAACTCTAGAGCCAAAAATATTCTTTAATTGGTAGCAGTCTTCCATATTACCCGAAAAATAATATACTCCACTTATCAGTGAATAGGGTTAAAACTATCCTATAACTCTCCATTCTAATCAATGTGGTTTGAAATATCTTTCCCTAGGTCAATCACCGTAATGAAAAGCTAGAAGCTAAAAGTATTATAATTTCCAAATTTCATTTTCAGATGTAAGTAGTACTACCATAATGGTTGGGGAGATAGCACTTTAACGACAACTAACCTAAGGTGGTTCTTCCAACTCGATCTCACTAATATCATAAGTGGATTGATGAGTGCAACCACATGTTAGATTTATTAGATAAGATTAATGTTCGTTTACATATTCATTAGCACCTACGCAATAAAGCAGTTTTTCCTTGTTCAGTACTAGTCTGCACTATATATGCAATAGCGCAATTACAGAACACATCAGCACTATATACAGAAAGCATCCAAGGATAAACACATTGGAAGGGGAAATATTTATTTGAAAAAGCAATAAATGATAACTTGATAAATATGTACTTCGCAATTAATGTGGAAAAGTTCTGGTTACATACAGCAACTCTGTTGATAAACATGTCGCCACCTCGGCGTTCAAGTAATTGTTGCGGATTTTGGAAACTACAGTAACCGCCTCGAATTACGCCTCTTTCTACGAGTTATGAGAACCATCCCTGCATAAACGTTATTGAATTTTGAAATTTTCTGAAACTTTCATCATAGCACATATTCTGAGTTATTTGAATATAGCGATCAAGTGTATGTATATCTAAGAAAATACTAAAAGTAACGTGCTTTCTAATTCGTAATTCCCCAAGCATAGAGTACAAGTACCAATTTACAATAATCCTAATGTCGAATTTAAGTACATTTAAGCAATACTTTACCTAATAAATATTAACAGCTGTTTAATAACAATGATAATCACCCTGAACATCTGAAGCCAAATTAAAGGTGAAAGTAATGCAGGTAAAACTAGATCTAGGTCATAATGGTGAACGGTTAGTGATATCAGGATAACACGCCCTTACAAGCAGCGCACAAATAATAAAGTAATGAAAAGAATCCAGTGCAATTTCCATATTAGTCTAGAAAAGAAAGAAACATTTTTATACACACCTGAAGTTTAGTTTCCTTTTTTTTCTCAATCACATATGTAACTTTAACACTAATTATCGCTTGCCTACTTAGTAAATAAAGCCTCTAAAGGTTTCACCACTCTAAAACTCCAAAACTGTATGATGAAATATTTCATTTTAATTGAATTACAAGTTTTAACAATATCGTTTTATTATATCTCGAAGTTTAAATACATTCACTGATTTTAAGAAACAAAATATCGATTTATCCATGACTTCCTAACCCATTTAGTTCATTATTAAGTAAATCCTAATATGTATATTACTTTTTCACGAATTTCAAATAACTACACATCAATATGATCCATTTCAATAACAAAAACAAAATAAATACATGAACAGGTAAAACTTAGAAGCAATAATTTGGGGCGATTTGGCGTTGTGATGTCGCGACGAGACCGGCAGGCGGGGCCGAGCGGCGCCGCAGAGAAGGAGAGGGGATTGATTGGCCAGACAGGCAGAGAAGATCCGCGGCCCGCACCCCATTGTCGGTTACTGTCGGTCTTCGTCTATCTGACCTCTGTGTTGAGGTCAGCGTTAATCACTTGGCGTCTACACGTGCTTTCACTCACCTGCTCTGCTTAATCACACAGATTCACTTTCAAAGCTAACCAATACTTCCTTGAGCTCGATACAAGAGGTATGGTTCAAGAGTGTTGAACTAATATAGGGATGTTGTGGAACACAGAACTATGCGAAATCATTATTGTGATGCGTATTTAAGGTAAGCAGCAAATCGAGGGTAGTGTATGGTTAGTACAGATTAATGCTAATGCATAATAGTATACGTACAATACTTCTATGGGAGGTTACCGTCTGTAATGTTTGGTTTACAATTGTCGGAGACTGGATGGAATCGGAAATTGGAAAATCACATTAATTTAATTATATTTCAGCTCGAATGTCGACGAGCTCTACAGCTACCGAGGTACAGAACACGGCGAGTTGTAGCAAATCAACTTCTTCACTTAGGAAGCGGCACTCTCCTAATACAAGTTAGTTATAACGGTTAAACAATTTTTATATCCTTTAAAAACAATTTATTGATAAATCGTAATTAATGTTGGTGCCCTATATAATGTTTGCGCTATCCGTTTTATATTATATTAAATATTAATTAGATCTGGGACGTGTTTTATTTGTATTTAATTGGAATTATTATATTTTTATATTGTTAAATGTTGTGCTAATAATTGTATCTACAAAAGTACTGACGTGCACATGTAGTATTGCATTCATAATTTTTAAAGACGGCGGAGGTTCGTTGTGTCGGGACCCCGGCTCGGGGGCAATTTCGCCACCCTCCGCCGCCTCTTCTGTGAACATAGCCACTGCTTCGAAGCAGCGGAGAATAGAGTGCAACACAGGCAAAGTTTGTATCTTATATTTAGCTATACATGTACAATTGTATATGTGGATGTATTAAAAATCAAATACATTGTTCCAGTAGAAATTTAAGGTATTAATTGAGGACTCGGTTGATACATCGGGCGGGCGTGAACTTCGTTACCTGACTGATTTTTTTCCTGATCAACCACCTGAAACGGGTCGATTAACTCGATCTAAGTCACGTGTAGGACCTAGAGAGGTCGGCAGCGGACCAGCATCCCCTGCTTGTAATACAGAACAGGTGAATTATACAAATTTTATTATTATTTTATTATATTTTGAAGAAAATCGAAGAATGGTCTTTTCAGATATCTCCCACCAGTTTACTGACGAATAACGAAGAAGACGACACTGTGGCTTCACACGAAAGGTAGAATTGAAATGACTTAACAATAATAACGACATACGGTTCTTGTTTATTTCAAGGGATTGTTTCATATACTGTAGGATTAATGTCTACAATGTTTGTGTTTAATTAGCTCTGAATTCTTATAGTTCTTCCCGACCAAAGTCTGGTCCTTCTCGCGCTGGAGGCCGCAGAGCTAAATCAGCAACTGCAAGTGCGTCAGGATCTCCAAATCCATCAAGGATAGAAGAGCCTCCACACGTCTCTTCCATTCATAACACAACGGGCGCATGCACTAGTCAAGGGTTACTTGTGAAGCTTCCATGTTGTAAGAATATTCTTAAAATGAGGATTCTAAACATTTTATTTCAAGTCGCGCGGATCCTCGCGTATTTCCTGGTGGAGCGTGGGAGATTCTTGGTGAGGGTGCTGTACCATATGAACAGCCAGGCAGTAGTAATGAACAGGCACCATCATTTGCTCATCCTCATATCATGGCTCCCTTCCTTCATACTCATGCACACCCTCTTATGAATCAGGTTGGCGTGTTTTAAATATTATACTAACAGTTATTTTTGATTGATATGCATTCAGTTCTAATCATACACATTACCTAACTTTATCGTGGTCCAGTACATTGTGATTTATTTCATCCTCACAGTTTATCTTAAGTTACTACAGGTACTGACGATGGGAATTTTGAGTGTGCTTATTCATTATTTTAAAATGGTTTTTTCTAAGAAAAAAGGCGTTTATTGCAATGTGTATATCAGTTCATAGTAATTTGATGAAGCCTTATATTTGCTATCACTTAGGCTACTTTAAAATTAAAACGTTAGACCTTGGAATTATTTTAAGTGTTTTAGGAGTGTAAATATGTTGAATTTGTTTGCTCTACTTTCTGATTTAAGTATATGTTAAATATTTGAAGTGCCTAGTGTTACCTAGGTAATATCCAAGAAATATAGTTCTCTGTCATGTGAGTAAATTCTGCAGCATTATCATGGTCACTTATTAGCAAAATTAGCTGCATTGTTACTTTTGGATTTTACATTTATACCGCATTAAACGTGATATATTGAGAAGAGGAAATTATTTATTGGATTACCGAAAGTATTGTAGTCCCAGTTGAAAAACTGATCTCATTGTTTTTGCAATTGTAGTAATGGGTACAAAGGCAACAACTATCTTAAAATCAAAAAGTTATTGCATTTAACATAGGTGTTAGCTTTTGTTCTATCTCCAGATGTTGCATTCAGTTACCATTTTTTATATAGTCCACAATTTAGTCCAATTATTTAGTTGATATGAGAATTCTCTTTAATCTATTTCAGTTGTCTTATCCGTATATGAATTTTTTTTCAATATTTAAACTGCACGTTTCCGCTCACTCCTATACCAAGTGTTGTTTTGGATCTTCGCAGTGTGGGATTGGCCGGTCTTCCACGTTATTTGTTATCTATCTGTGTATGTTGTTTTGATGCGATCATATGGGCGTCCTTCTCTTATCAGTCACCGCTTCGTTATTCTTTTTACTGTTCGTGTTCATTTTGTCTTCTAATTGTCTTGAATTCTGGAATTGCTATTGATATCTAAATTAGAACAATTTTCCTATGATGACCCTTTCAAACAACTGGATTTTTGGGGGATACTTTTAAATGGTTGTTTATCGATTATTGATTTGTTTTTTTGATGTAGTTTTGCTAACATTTAACTTTTAGTAGTGTGAAGTCTTACCATTTATTATATCATGTTACGCTTAGCTCTTGATGAAGCGTACTGCGTGAGATGCTGGTAAACAGAAGTTTATGTTAACTGCATTGTTTGCTTAAGTTTTGTGGGAAATTGCTTGTTTTGAACAAATAGTAAATGGAGGTTATATGACGAGCTGTATCTGCTGTACTGTTTATTGGAACATCTTAAATAACATTGCTCGGTTACACTGTAATATATGTGTACCTTACTGTGCCTTCTAAGTGCACTATATATATGTATATATATATATATATTCATCAGTCTGACTCATTGATTTAAAAAAGTCTTGCTAATTTTAGCCGTATCCTTTATATATTGCCTCAGTTCCAAATTTATTCATATCCTTTGTAGCTAATTTCTTTAGCATGTGTTTTATAGTCATTCTATTTTAGATACCCGTTATTCAACCTTCTCCCAACTCTGGAGTCGTTCCGGGAGTGCCTCTTTCTTTATCCGGAATGTTATTTGATCCTCTAAGTCAGAGTCCTGCAACTGCACATGGACGGGCGATTTCCAGGTCCCTGTGAGATGTGATACCACTGAATATCGTGTTTATAAAATACTTAGGGAGTGCTATCACATTAATATTCTAATTCTGTGTTAAATTATTTTTTTACAGGTCAGCTGCATCACAGTTTATTCATGGATTAGTGCCTCGAATGCAGCATCTTCTGGGTGGACATAAGGCAGTGCAACACGGTATGCTAGAGTAGTTGTTGGTTTGTTATAATATTAAGATTTGGTAAAGTATAACTTCATTGTCAAAGAAATAACATGATAAATTCATATTAATATTCATATTCTCCCGTCGTTTAGTATGTGGATTAGTTACTGCCGATAGCACATGCTCTCGTAGTATAACTATCATTTCTATAGCCTAATATGTCTGCAACTCTGACAAGTTACTTTTTATTGCGCATAACAATAATGCTACATTATGGAATAGTAAAGTATCTCCACTTTAAAGTTTTTTGTCAGAGTACTTTCAAAAAACTTATCACATCGAGTTCAGTTTGAGACTATTGTGGTAGGCTTATACTGTTGAACTGAGTCGGCAATTAGAATTATTATGGAGCCATAAGTGCACATCCTACTTTGTTTTTTGTCATTTGTCTTTTTAGGTATATGGTGATGATGACAGCAATTTCTATTTTGTATACTTTTGGTTATAGGGCACTACTGGGTAATATAATTTTCACATCTTTTATATTGAATAGAGCAATTAATTGCGGGTTCTCAGTTCTAATGAAATCGGATTTACAACTGTAGCATTAATAAATACATATTAAACCAAGGATAGTCGAATAGTTTCCATAGTATTTATTCAATAAATTTCTATTCGATAATCATAAAATGAATCTTTTGCGGAAAATTGAAAGCATCTACATAATAGTGCTTTAAGAAATATATAATCATTCGTAGTATTACAATATAGATAATACCTAAGTTGAAACGGATTGGAAATTACTAAGCTGTTTAACATAATTGTAATTGGATCTAAACTTGGAATTTAGTGAGGAATATTTACATTTAAGTCTAGCTGTGGAATTGACGTAAATAAATAGTTTTATGGGTATTTTTTTGTAAACCCAGAAAAAATATGCTAAAACACATATGGTATTGGCGCTTTGTTTTAAAAATATTTTTGTTTCAAGTGTTATATCTTAGGAAAATAATGTTTTTGAATTAGATTCTCGTGTTACGGGCATTATGGAAGGACTTCGCTCAGCAAACGAGCTTAGGCAAGCTGAAGCTGCTAGCGAATTAGCTGAGTGGTTACTGATGGCCAATGAAGACAACCTTCCTACTCATCTACCAATCAGAGACATAACACAAGCACTTATCCAGCTACTACAAAAAGAGCATAATTTTGAACTGGCCAGTTAATTGCTTAGTCTAAAATTTTTGATTTATTCTGTTGCGTATTTTTGTACTAAACATACAACTTTTGATTTTTTATATTACATATTTATTTCTGTAGATGCTCACAGCCGCTCGTTGTCTGACAAATCTCCTAGAGGCTGTTCCACGCTCACAACCTATTGTTGTTGAAGCTGTACCATATCTCCTTGAAAAAGTATGCTTCATTTGTTACTTCTCTGCATTAGATTATTTTCTCATTGTAGATATATTTTAGCTAAAACGCATCGAGTGTATTGATGTTGCCGAACAGTCATTGACTGCCCTTGAGGAACTTTCAAAAAGAAATTCAAAGACTATATTGTCATCTGTCAGTTACCGGTTTTTCTCACATAAAATTTTCCATAATTTTATTGATTTTATTTTAGTTTACCATGGTGTAGCATTTAGGGTGGAATCGCGGCATGTATCTCACATGTTGACTTCTTTTCATTAGCTTCACAGCGACTAGCCTTTGCTATCGCTTCTAACTGTGCAATGTATCTGAGTTCAAGTGATTTCGCCATGGTTAGGGATTCCCTCTCGGATCTTACTGATAGATTACTAATCGGTATGTTTATAGAGATATTTGGCATGTATTACAACATTTTGATTTTTTAAAATCTTGCAGAAGATAAAAGGTGTTTGGAATCAGTGTGCCAGTTGTTTGCTCGTCTAGTGGAAAACTTAAAGAATCACCCGGATAAATTACGCGAGATAGCTGGATCTAACTATAGGTTTAGAGAATTCTATCATTATTTTAACATCTCTACAAAAATTATTTTTAACTTGGAAGTTATGTTTACAGATTACTCGCGTTAATGCAACAGTTATTGATCGCTCAACCTTCACAGCTGAACTCTAGCACATTTTCATCAATCGTTCGGATGTTGCGTACATTATCCGGCAAATGTCCTGATTTGGCTGCAGCCTTAATCAGGATGGATTATCAGGTACCATTTTATAGCCAGTTTTTAATGGGCTAGCAAATTATCAACTATTGTAAATAATGCAACCTTAAATACAGACAACATTACGTACTTTGTTTACTGGTAGCACTGAACCGGATGCTATAGAAATAGTAGAGAGGCCACCTAACCAATTGCAGGATATGGTATACCTTGTTGGGTTCGTATTCACTCATGTTTTATACGTTTTACTTCTTTTAGTATTTTGGTTTATTTCGAAAATTAGAGTTTGCAGAGAATTATTTCCTCGTCTACCTACATCTGGCATTTTTGAAATTGATTCTGCATACACGAAACAATCAAATATTTTGCCAGAATGTCACTGGTACTGGCAGGATGATACGGGAACATGGCAACCGTTTCGTAGTCATGAGAGTCGTCTTATTGAACAGAACAAGGTTCAAGTGATTCCTGAAAGCGGCATTAGTTTTTATTCTTCGTTATTATTCTTTTTTTATAGAATAGCGGTCATCTGGTACTAGAACTACAGATTGGCCCGAGAATGTATAGGCTTGATGTAGAACACATGACTCAAAAAAATGTAACAACAGGAAAGGAACGTTCCATACAAAGAAGAACGTATTCACCTAACAAAGGCAAGTTTTCTAACAAAACAAAGGTTGTTGTTTTTTTTTCAATTATTGTTTTCAGTAGCGAAATCAAGTTCTGATGAAGATGGTCGTCTTGCTATTCTGCAATCAGATCCCGATATCATGGAAAGGGTTGTTGGAGCACTCTTTCCCGTGCTTGTTGCAATTGATGGAAGTTCTGTAGGTTTATATTTTTCTTGTATTTTGAAATTGTGTGTGTTTACTATAATTATTGTAGTCTGGTCCTGCTCTTCGATTTGAATGCCTTCGCGTAATGCTGCGTATGGTTTGTCCAACATCACCCTCCGTTCTGCGGTCGGTTTTGTCCAATCTTCCGTTGTCCGGTCATATTGCTTCTGCTCTTGCTAGTCCCCGAAGCAAGGATCTTATTATAGTTGTTGCAGCCTTACAGATGGTTCACTTGCTTTTAGAGGTGTGAAGTTTTAATTGACTTCGCATCCTTTATAACATAGATTTTTTTAATTCTAGAAAATGTCTGATGTATATTCTCCCCTTTTCCGTAAAGAGGGGGTTGCGCATGAAGTTATGAAACTGGCATCTATCCATGTTGAGGCTAAGTCTGCTCCAACTAGCGGAACTGCTAGCCCTTTGCTTAGTCAGGTTGGGGAGCTTTGATTTCAATAGTTTATATGACTTGTGTCCTTAATTAATAAATTATTTTTCTAGGCTGATATACCCACTCGGGTAACTCGATCGCATCGTAATCGTACTTCAACTGGAGCCGTTTCAGCTTCATTAGCTGGATCATCGGATGAAAGTCGCTGTTTGCGTGGTGGAAATAAGAAAAATGAGGCCACACCTCATCGAGACCATCAAATGGTCAATCAGAGCATGTCAAACCGTCACAGAAAGAGGAGTAGTCCGGAAGGGTAAGTAATGATACAAACAGTTTGAAATGTTTTCATTAATCTGCTTTGAAGAAGCTGTCCAGTAATAAAGAAGGAAAAAGAGTCGCGCCGGAAGTCTTCGTCATTCCTGCAGTCACTGCGCATTCCTGGGCTTAAACCATCTCCAAATACATCACCCACAACATCTAATAGTCCTTTACCTCCAATGACTCCACCTTCAGCTTCGATAGTTGCCCCAGGCAATACTTTCCTTGCACAGATGGGTGGGTTCTGATGTGGAAATTTATAGAATTATCTAAAGCAATAGTGAGATATACATTGTAAATATGCAGTCTCAATGAGTCCATCTTCGTCTGGGTCATCATCATCACGTACTTGTACTTCATATCCTCTAGGAACACCGCAAGGATCTCTTTTAGCATCTTCTAGCACAGCACCACCTTCTCATCTATCTTCCCCAGCTAAGGAAAAAGTCAAACTATGGATCAAAAAAGAAGGTTAATTGATTGTTTTGATTATTTTTAGTATATCATAAAAATTCTCGCTTGAATTACATTATATTAATACAATATAGCATACCTTTTATTTGGTTATCCGCTGTATGTATGGTAATATGCTGGTTTTTTAACTTTTCAGCCGAATTATTGCTGAAGACGTATCTAGGGAATACTGGTAGTGGGGGGTCAGTTATTGATTGTCTTAGCTGGGTGGCCGAGCAACTCAACAGAAGAGATGGGGATGCAGGTACAACACCGCTGAATCAGCTTTACGATATATTGCATAAGGTAAGATGGATAAAAACTTGGCTAATATAGCTCCATAAGATTATTTGAATTGCTTTCAAAATAAATTTTTTTTAAGGATTCAGTAAGCGCTTTTGAGATGACCCATTCGGGAGTAATTTCGGCTCTACACATTTATTTGGTATCTGAAGACCCATCCCTTCAGCCACCTCGAAAACTTCGGTTAAGGAGATTTGCTGCTATATTCATGCATCTAACGGTTTGTATCGGAGATGTCACATTCTGTGTAGTACCATGATGATATACACCAATCTTATTTATCAGTATTTTCAGGCAGATAATCTACGTCCTTCTGGTGATGATGGATGTTTTGCCGTATTTGAAGCACTTGTTTCAAAAGTTTTAGCCTCAGTCGCTCAACTTGAGCAGTTTCAAGTTAAAGTATGGAATCATTTATAAATACTCGGTAATTCGCAACTTATATTTCAAATATTTAGGTTAACGATATGGGAGGAATAGTAACTGGTACCAACGGGTGCCTTAGGGGAGCTGCGGCATTAAAATTTTTCCAGAGTCATCAAATGAAGGTGTGATTAGTTAAAAACCTTCCTAATCATAGTAACGAAATTTTTATAAGCAATTAATTATGTTACAGTGTTACCTTCGCCGCCATCCAGTTTGTCGGGATCTTAGAGACTATCATAAGCATGGTGGTAGCACCATTAAGGTATTATCTACAAAATGAATTTACTCTGTTACTTTAGAGCAATGTTTTGGAAATGGGATATTTTCATGTGGATCCTTTTACCTCAATATCTGCTATCGAGAAATATCTATTGGACAAGGGGGTGGGTAGACCCCGCAATGGTGAAGAGTCAAGCGGTGACGATATCAGTGATGATGAGGTGACTTTTATAATGTGCCAATTTTTATCTGAACCACTTTACTATATATTATATTGTTTTAGGATGCCTTAGTTGGTGGATCACAGACAGGAGAAACGAAGAGAATTGAAATGGTGCTTGGTGATCGAGCTTTGCCAAGTCAAATGAGCATTCTGCAAGCAATTAGGCAGTACTCACCAGCTGTTACGGAAGACCACACGTATATTATTTTTACAATAACTGATACATAGATGTTACTAATTATTTGTGTTTCCAGGGG
Source organism: Heterorhabditis indica (assembly GCA_020740425.3). Lineage (NCBI taxonomy): Eukaryota > Metazoa > Nematoda > Chromadorea > Rhabditida > Heterorhabditidae > Heterorhabditis > Heterorhabditis indica. Next base: position 57,469 of record JAJAVP010000135.1, on the reverse strand, counting down.
TTCAATCGGTAACAGTTTGTGGATGGCTACTCATACGCTCTATTATCGCTCGGCTTCAGGACCTTCACCTCCACCTCAGCCTTCTGCACCAGCTCCGTTAATAAATAAGGAAAAGAAACACCGCATAAATGAAAAAGTATGGCAAGGTATGTTTTACAAACATAACGCTATTAAGAAAGATGAAATAAGACTTTGTTTGCGCTATTTTAAGAATTTTTTTCCTTTTTTTATTATTTCAGAAGGTGAAGTGGATGTTTACCTATCTCCATTATGGATGTATCTCCAATCTTCTCTTCCGTGTACAATTGATGATCCTTGTGTCTCTTCTCTTTTGCTTATAAGGGCTCTATATGGTCTCAATCGTCATTGGTACGCTCTTTTTGATGATGAACAATCTCTCCCTACAACATATGCTCCTCTTCTCAGTGGAAGGTACATATTATTCCTCCGATTTTAGTCATTATTTGAATTTTTATATTTTAAGTATAAAATACTGTTAAAAATTTTTTTTAGCAGTTTCAACTCTTCTAAATTAGCAGCGAAACTATCTAGACAGCTCTCAGATTTCATTTCTGTCGCTACACAGGACATTCCTGAGTGGACTGTGAATATTGTCAAAGCAGTGTATGTAGTTTATTATTTAAAATTTTTTAAAAGTTTGTATACGTTCTAACTTACAGACCCTTTTTGTTCTCATTTCCGTTACGGCGGTCCCTTCTTTACTGCACATCGTTTGGCAGAGATCGAGCATTGATGCATCTTGTTAATCAAACAGAAGGCATCCAAGGTTATAAATGTTTTTCAGATTTTAAATTTTAATTTGTGGATTAATACTGTCTAAAAATTCTTTTAGGGGAGGGTGAGTCAGGTCGTTTAACTCTTGGACGACTTGAGAGGAGAAAAATAGTTATAAGGAGAGACGATCTTATCAAAACTGCCGAAAATGCGCTGGCTACCAATGCTAGTAGCAGGTTATTTTGAATTTGTTTTTTGAGAAGAAAAGTTATAGTTTAAAGTGATATTTAACTAAATGAATGTGTACAAAAGGTGTTTTTATCTGCTCATGTATATTGCGAAAAATGCCATTATGTAATACAGGCGTTATCTACCATTTTGTAAAATCACTAAATATTTGGGTGCTTTAAAGAGCGATGCTAGAAGTGAGCTTCGAAGGTGAAGCAGGCACTGGTTTTGGTCCTACATTAGAATTCTACTCTACCGTTTCTAAAGAACTTCAAAATGCTACGCTAAAATTGTGGCATGGACCCACACAAAAGGATGATTCTGAAGGTCGGCTATCAATTAATTGTTTATAATAATGGAGTTTGATTATATTTGTAAATAAAATTTATTACACCATAATATTTTATTATCTTATATCAATGATCTTTTTAGATGGAGAATGTTCCATTGAGTATGTTATCCCGGGATCTGGTCTGTATCCTATTGCTGTTCCACAATCTCAAAGAAAGGATAATGCAAGAGTTAAAAAATTTGAAGTGAGGTCATTTATTTGGTATTGATTGCATCACTGGATTATGAAGTAATGTTTTTTTTAGATGGTTGGCCGTCTTATGGGGCAAGCACTGGTTGATTGTCGAATGTTGGATCTACCCCTTTCTCCTGTTTTTCTTCATTGGCTTGCTGCTGACCCAGCTCAACTTGGAATTGCCGATGTGGAGACGCTTGATACACAGCTTTATCAAAGTCTCAGGCAATTATCGATAACTGCTGAGGAGGATTTTCAGCATCTTGAGCAGGTATAGTAATTAGATTGTATAATAAAAGTTTCTTAATATTTCATAGACATTTGCAATTGCATAAATTAGTTTATTTTGCAGTACTTTACTCTACCGGGCAATGAATCATTCGAACTAATGAAAGGTGGACGTAATCGTATTGTAGCTAAGGATAATGTTCATCAATATATCAAAGTGCTGTTTGGATCATCTAAATTTTAAGCATAAGAATAGTTTCACATATTTGCAATCATACTTCATTTCAGCTTGTGGCGTGGTGGCGATTAGCAGAAGGGGTTTGGCGTGAGATGGACGCTGTACGTCGTGGTTTTTCTCAGGTCGTTGATCCCACGCATTTATCGCTTTTTCTTCCTGAAGAACTTGACCAGTTGTTTTGTGGATGCAGTGATGGAGGCGAAAGAGTGTGGGGAGAAAGCTCTCTTGCACAAGCTATAAAGCCAGACCATGGGTAGGTTTCAAAAGAATAGTCTATTTGGTTTTTTCAAAACACTAAATAAGAATTTTTTTAGGTACACTCATGACTCTGACCAAATTAAGTGGTTAACTTGTATGTTAGCATCATTTAACCGTGATGAACAAAGAAAATTTGTGCAATTTGTTACAGGATCGCCCAGGTACTTTACATTTAGTTTAATCTTTCGTACATTAAGTTGTTAATTTGTAGGCTTCCTGTTGGTGGTTTTCGTGCTCTTAATCCACCCTTAACGGTAGTACGCAAAACTGCAGCGTATGGTTCTGGAGACGATGAGTTGCCATCGGCTATGACTTGTTACAATTACCTCAAGGTACCTTGGAAAATTTATAGCATTAATTTTATTTGCTTATTGTTTTAAATTTAGGTTCCCGCTTATTCTTCATACGAGGTGTTCCGCGAGCGTTTTAAAGTGGCTCTACGTTTCATCTATAGTTTTCATCTCACCTAACTGTATCTGTTCCTCCATTCCTACAATATTTTCTCATAATACTCGGGTGGCCCACGGGTCCGTTATCTATCCTTTTTTCATGCACTAACCATAAGGATTTTTTCAAATCCAATGTCACAAATTGTATCATCTTTTACTGTATCGTTCTACGTGTTTATATAGGTTCTTTCAATTCGTGATGGATAAATGCCCTAGCTAGCATTGTCGCACTTTAGTCACATGGCCACTTTAGTCAGGAATTCAGCTATCATAATTCCTTTCTTGTTATTTGATGTGATGCTGACTATTTTTCCCCGTCTCTTTGCTTGTTTTTTGGAATCAATTTCATCTGTTTACTAATCCTGTTTTGGTTGTACTCCCATTTCATTTGATTTTGATACTGTATATTAACAAGAAGAATGATGTAATTAACAGAGAAAGAAAATCCATGCACAAGTGATATGTTCTGGCTAATTGCTAAATGAGGTGTTCCGAATTCTATATTCATTGTATAGGGCTGATTACTCGTATTATCTAATAAAATATTTTGTTTGAGTGCAAAGATCGTAGCATCTTGGTAAAAGAGGAAGTATTGAACATGCGAGAGAATCGATTGTAGTTCCGATATTTAGTGCAGGTGAGTCGTACAAGGTCGTTGGGGAGAAAATAGGTGGGTATGTATAGCGTCTGATTCAAGCACTTAGTGGTCATACACCCAGTAAGATTAGTGGAATGGGTATACAGACTTGCTTAGAGTGATTAGAATCACTGGAGTGTATGATTAATTAAATGAGAGATCATTATCAGCTCACTGGTATGAATGCTTCGAATATTACATGGTATATTTTTCTTCTGAAAAATAGTGATAAGTTATGAACCAGACAGTTTTTACTTTTTTGTTATTACCGTTGCCTTGACTGGTCTGTCGCCCACTTTCTTCGATCATAGAGGCGGGGCACTGTATTCTGTGTTCGATGGCGACATCTCGCATGCTGGTGGTCGATGCTCTCTTCACTGCCTTCACAGGATTTTTGATGTTTTTTGCTCCCCATAAAGTCGCAAATTATGTCTTCGTAAGTTTAGTTTTGCTCAATACATACCTCGATTACACATTGCATAGAATTATTTAAAAGGAGGTAATATAACAAAGATTTTGTTTTCATATTGCTAGTTTCCCTTAAATGTTTAAAGTAATTTGAGGATAATAACACTCCAGTTTCAGTCTATGTTAGAAAAAAATTCTGTAGATCAATAATGGATAAATATTTTATCTTCCACAGATCGGAAACACTGGGAGATATAGCATCATTCTGCGAGTATTGATTGTTTCGTGATGAATTTTGTACGATATGAGAAGATATTTTCATTCGTAGGCAAGGATATGGATAAAATATCGATATTAATTGTTGATGAATAAACTAACTTTATGCAGAGAAAAAATTTCTGAGCTGTAATTAGCCTAACATACGCTGACCAAAAATCTAGTTTTTAGTAAAATAGACTTCACCAGTTTAATATTATTTTCGTTGCCTTTACCATTCTAGTCTAACAAAATGCTTAGAATCGTCAAACTGATGGCATTCACTGGCACCTTGTACGTTGTGTTGGTGGACAGTTGTTAGCAGGAGCTTTCGTTACTTTCCGTTTAAGAAATTCAAACAAAACTGCACAAACTGCATGTCATATACTACGCATTATCGTAAGTTGGAAATAATATCTCAAAGGTTTATAGGAGTTTATGGCAAGTAATGAAACGAAACTAATAAAACAATTTGTTTAGCCATCCATAATAGTTCTCATGCTTATCTTCCAATGTCGTTCGGTTACACCAGAATTAATTGGGACTGAGGTTATTTTTCTGTTTAAAATCCAGTATTTCAATAATGAATATTTAAATTACCATGATCTCTAAAATTAGTATTGATAGTATTTAATAGATAGATAGTATTGACTTTATTGCAGCATCTTGATATTGCTAAATACTTTTGCTCTGGAGCTCTAGCTCTTCATATTCTCATGCTAGTAAGCAGCGGTTGGCCAATTGGTAAGTTTCAGTAACTCCTTTACTTTCCTTCCATAGAAAAACTTATTTGAACTTTAACGTGATAATTTTATTCTTGACGTTTATAATGACTTTGTTGAGTGTTTCCCAACAATATTATGCCTACTGTTTCTATAATTACGCATTATCTGGCTCTATTCGCCATATTCTCAGGTTTATACTCATAACTTGGTTCAAAGGTGGAACTCCAAAATTTAAGTAAGAAAGGTAGATTCTAGACCCCATAACAAGGAACATTTACTGTTGTTTTCGACAAACCTCAAAGAAATCTACCTTTTTTGTTTAAGAGTAAGAAAATGCCAGCGTTTAACTTATTAAGCTTGAAACATAAAATATTTAGAACAAGGCCCTATTATGCATAAAATTTGCAAAAATTAGGCACAGTAGCGTATGTATTTGCTTATTTAGTAATTATCCATTTTAATGCGATTGTTAGATATCATTGTATTAGTAATAATTACTGAACACTGCGCTTTGTTTTAATTTCAGTAATGCTCTATTTTAATGAATTACAGTAAATTAACAGTCTTAATCATACGGTAAACAACAAAATAAGCACCTGTTACACTATTCATGAGCTCATACTAATTTAACTTTGTTCATTCGGATAAACAATGATGCTTCAATAGCGCAATGAAACTTTAAGGAGTTACTTAATTAGGTTAGTGCTAAGATAGGCTTGGGTGTCTAACTCATAATGGACGTAGAACCTATAGATGTACTGATATTTTGATTCACTATCTTATAAGGAACATCTCTGCTATCTGGTAATCGCATCGGAGATTGTCTATACCAACTGGACGCTATCGCTTCCATTTGTATTGGTGTTGCATGGCTCACATTTCCTAAATGGCTCCTCCATAAACAGGTTATTTAGCTTTAAACTTCAGTGATATAATTATTTTACGTTTAAATTGTTATCATAATAATGATTTCCTACAATCTTATTTTAGAATCCGTGCATAATTAATTTCAAGATCAAAAATTAAAAAAAAAGACTTTTCTTTTTATTGGTGCTTTCCTCTGCAGGTGATCGTCCCCATGGATGAATCCCATGAATTATGCGGACGCGTGATGGGCGCTCTTTTTGTGACTTCTTATGCAGTGTCAGCGCACGCACTTCATTGGACATCAAGAAAAGACAAAATGGTGGCCGTTGATAGCAGAGTTGTTGTTAGTAAAACAAACAATAATTCCTTCACTGATTTCTATATTCCTATTTCCATGCTATATTTGTCCAGATATTTCTGATCTACCTCCTTTCAGTGCTGCCTATGTATACTATCTGCACAAATATGGTCTCAGTACGCCTACTTGGATTCTTGGTCAAGTGGCCATTGGGTTGGCATCTCTCTATTTTCTAATTGGACCCTCATTTCTATAATATACAGAATTGCACTTTCTTGGTCTTTTAGAACTACTAAAATTGATTGAATCGTCCTATATTATATCATTGAAAGTATTAATGTGAATCTTAAAATTACTATTACGGAGTCACTACGGTGACGGGTTAATTCCCTTCATAAATTGTATTAATGGTTACTTATGCACTAATAGATGTCTGTTTTAGGTTATCTTATTTGTTATGGCTTATTTTTTTGTAGAATATTACGACAAATGTGATTTGAATATCATCCATGAGAGGTATCTTTATAAGCTGAGTGTCTTGAGAAAATAGCCTTATTTACCAGAAGCTGTAGATTATTATGACAAATTAACAATTAATAATTAGTCACTGTCTATGGCTTTATTAGTACTGAAGCTTCCTAGAAACGTCGAAATGATAAGTTCAGAGACTGTTGTACCTGACCAAAATATGCAACACAAATTCTCACTGCTATATTGGAAATAATCGTATTGTGCGTCGCTCCTATAAACATGACATTGATTGGAGATCCGCTTATTTCCTCCGGCGAGAGCTAATTGAAACATGCATCAAGGTGTTGGTATTAACTGTATTTCAAAACTCACAACACTTGTGGTACATTTTTTTGGTCAGTTAGAATTATGTTGTCGGTATTGCCATAAAGTCATGTTTTGAAACGGAGTTCTAAAAAAGTAACCGACGCGGTTATCTTGAAAGTACTTTGCCGTAGAGAGCTAGCTGAAATTAGTTGACACCTCGTGTTTTCAATCAGTCTTCTAATTTCATTGAAGTGCATTTCCTATACATATAAAAAATTGTTTATAAACCATATGATAACTCAGTGCATCTTTGTAAACTTCGATATTTTCCTCTTTTTTAAAACTTTATTTTCAAGTGTAAATAGTCTATTTTAGTATGTCGAAATCTCAAATAAATATTTATAACGATGTACAATATGACTTAAAAAAATATGTGTAAACACTCTCATTATAGTAATTTTAAAACAGGTTATATTTCTGGGGATTTTTTAAAATATAGATAAAATTACAAGTAAGCGAAATTTTATTTTTAATTTATTGGACAATTTAAGTAGAAAAATCCCTCTATTTATTCAGCAAAAGTTGTTGATTATATTTTAATCCTTGAGTCATTCTTATTTCACACGTTGCTTACTAAATGTTTATTGAAACATCTTACTGACCAATGATCCATATTAGTTGCACTTCCTGCATGGCATGGGTCAAACAAATCTATTCCTGGGAAAAAAAATTGCTTTCTATCAACAAATATCTCATAGTAAGGTTTAATTGTTCTCTTTCTAGACCCATAGAACTACCCTCTCCATTATCGATTGTGACCCACGAGGCCTCGTGATTCTTTATCCCCAAGGGTCATGTCCCGCCCCTATGCCCTCCCACCTCTGACCTCTACCCACCCACAAAGCTTATCATTCATACCGTTCACGGCACAGAGGCAGGACCACAGCCACTTCTCCTGTTCCCTTCCCCTTATCCTCGGCCATAATTTCTTAGAAATATTCTTCGCTCTTTCATAGCTACATGTTCTATTCTCTTCCCATGAAAAGAGTCGTGAGTCTCGTGGATGTACTCTCGGTTTGATACTTTAGTTATCACCGGGTATACATTCATCAAATTCACGATCTCGAGCTGTTATTAAATCACTTAATCTTTTAAATAGAATGATCATTAGAATAGTTTCAATTAAAACATCATAATTTATAACGTGGAAGTAAGAGAATTTAAAGTATTAATACGTAGGAGGAGTGGGTAGATAGGAAAAGTGAGCAAATAATTTCTAAGTGTTAAATTACAGATTATACATAAATTATGTGGTGTTCAGAACTAGAAATCTACCGTTTTCTGCTTAAATGAAGTAGTTTTGAGATACAAATAGTTTAACAACCAATATTTATTGGTCATTTGGTATAATAGGGAGAAACGAGGTCAAAGAACGGAGGGTTTTGAATCTTACGCTAAGCAAAATAGCACTGGGAAAGAGAGGATACAGACATACACCGTAATAATTGCGTAAGAGGTACGCAGTAGAAAACAATTATAGAAGGGTCAAGTTATAGACTAGGTACCAGGAGGCCTATAATAAATCTTAGTCTAGTAGTGTTGTTAGTACTAAGTAAAAATAAACATGCAAAAAGAAGTTAATGTGAAGAATATAAGCATAAGCAAAGCTTAAGCTGGTGATACTACAAGATTAAAAACCACGTAAATGCTTTTTTATTATTACTTCTTTAAATTCTTTCCTGTAGGATGATACTGAATTAACATAAAGCTTCAAATTTCAATATTTCCTACAGACTTATTGAACGCTATCTTATAGTTTTATCTTAGTGTATATTCAATACTAAATGTGAGACAAATAACTACTGTAGCATCCTCTTTGATTATGTTGCTGTTCTTTAATTTTCCCGATGTACTGCTCAATAGTCTCAGAAATTTTTTAAATATATTAGTATTAAATAATGCGTTAATGTTTGATACATTAGTATATTACACTAAGTTTACCTTTACTTCATACATAGTTTTTTCTAGTCTTTTTAATATCAATATATTTCAAGGGAAGTTCTCCTTAAGTGATTCTAGACACTTCCGGATTAGTCTAGCTTTTTAATAAGTCAATGACAAATTAATCGATTTTGGCAGTGTACCCAACCAAATCCAGTGCAAATGTCTCGATGGGTCACGCGTGGAATAATCTGCGTGGCCCCAACGACTGCTATCAGAGGCCTGGGGTTAACCACTATGATATTGATTTGCTCGCAATTATACATTACTACTTTCAATAGTACGAGCTCTTCTTACTGGTACCTGGGTGCAATGAGTATTTCATTTTGTTTTCTCCTCTAGATTTTAGACATAACTGTGCCAGATATTAGAAACTAGTCTCACGAATGCGAATATAGAATAGGAGTGCTTCAGAGTGAGTAGAGATGAAATGTGATTTATGCACATTTATACAAAAAGTCATCCAGAGAAACTTCATTCCAGAACCCGTATTTTTTCTTTGTATGCGATGTTATTTTTTATATGCTGGAAAGAAGTTCATTTGCAAATACTCCTTCTTATGTTCTCTTTGAAAACTAGATTCTTTTACGGTATTCCTAAGCTTACATGCTATAGAGACTAATGCAAGCTGAGTCTTGTTTTATTGAAACAGATTTACTGTGCTTGTGTTTCGTGTTTTGGGATTTGCTTCTTATACGATGGTTAAGCCTTCTTCACAGTCTTTCCTGATTGGTGCTCGGAAACTGATTGCCAATATTTTATGCTTTTCAAAGTTTACCATGTATTAATACCCATCTAATATTTCGTATATGTAAAGCTGGGGAATAGAAGTATAACAGCAGAGATCAAATAGCGTAAAAATTGCATTATACATATTGTGTGAAATCAAATTAACTAGACTAGGAAGAGTTGGAAATTCTGTAGATTTGCAAATACTCAGTCTATAATTAAGTTGTAACTTTAGCTGCAACAGTAATATTTCGTATACACTCATTTTGGATGACATCATCTTAACTAGCATAATAAGTGCCAGAAAATTCAAGCTTTGGATATGAATATGAAACCGCGGTATGATGTAATGTCATTCAATTATGCTTATGTTTTCCAGATTATGTCTACCAACACGTGATCCGGAATATCAAATATTCTCACGTTATCAGACACCCACGGTGGAATCACCTCTCTTTAAGTGACACACAGGAACACACAAGATGTTGAAGAACCTCATATATTCATCACTTTTAAAACAATTTATTAATTAGTCATATTATAAAAACAATAGTTTTATTGCCAGATTTATTAGTTATATATATGAAAGTAGTTTAATATAGAAATAACGTTTGACATCATATCCATATAAATATTACAAATATAAGTCTTATTAATTCATTTGGCATTCTATTCTAAAACCACATCAGCTTCAAAATGTTGTTTCTCATAAAAAAAGAAAGAACACTAACCTAAAATTATAGCAGACGTAATTTACTATTAAAAACGAATTAATGCTATTTTTAATTCCGTTACCATAAAATGAAATACTCTTTTACCCGTGGACATTTGCAACTGATATGTGAATAGGAAATGATAATAAAATAGATATAAGTAATGGAATGTAAAGTAGGGTCGAACTTAAGAGCAATGTGGCAAGTAAGTTCCGATATAAGATCAAAATGAAGATATACCCATTGAATTGGCACAAGTAATAAATACCCGTATGATAATGCACTATAGACTGTATCTTCGGCTGATACCCTACTTAGTAAAGCCAGATTCCTCCGATGTCTGCTTCGTTATGTCACCGTTTGCACTTTGTGCAACTCCAGAACGCCATGTGCCTTCTGCAAAATGAAAGAATATTTATCATGGATAGTTATCTATCTCGTGCACACACCCCCATTTGTAAATCCTCCAAACGCTGGGGCGAGAGCGAGCCAAGGTCGATGAGACATGCGAAGTGATACATTGGAGAGGAGGGTGGTGGAATGGGTAATGATAGTCACAAGATCTCTGCAAGTGGACTCTAACATCCCTTCCAAAAGATAATGCCAAATATGAGTTATCCGTTTTAGTAATTGTTAAAAGTTGAACCTCTCATATGTTCTACAGGAAAACTTGCGCTATTAGAGCCCCTTTGAGTTTTCTAATCGCTAAAGGATGGGTTTTATGTACTAACCGGTACAACAGGTATGCAAGCTAGAGTGAGCTCCTCGTAATCAGGATAAAATTCTTCTGAGGATGGATCGAGCCGCAACACCGAGAAACGGTATTTCACTGGCTCACATCTGATTTCAGAGTAAGTTGAAAGGTGCGACGGTCGATCACATTCGCACTTTACTTCTTCTAGAGTTGTTGGAACTCTCTTAAATACGAGTTTTTTTATTTAATCAATACCAAAATGAATCTTAAATTGATAGAAAGTAATATGCATGAAGGTCCAAATAGTATCTATGATGCGGTTACACTTGCTTCACGCAATGACATTGAAGTGACGGGAACTAAGAGACTTACAAGCAATGAATATATAACACGTTATTATTAAAAGATAGGTTTAGTAGTGAGTGCAAAAACATCATTCAAAAACACGTATATGCTTTATCTGATAGCCAAAGAACAGAATCGAAAGCACTGTCATTAAAATAAAATAATGTTGACCTTCAAAGCAAAATAAAACGTAATAATTGATAAAAACTCACATTTTGGTCAATATTTAAAACGTGTTTGTACTGACAGATTGCCCGCTGCTCATAACTTAAGTTTTCCCTTGGTTTTCGTTTCAGCTGACTCTTTCCGCAGATAACGTGTCGTCTCGTCCTCTGCTTTCTCATATAGTCACTGTCTGCAGGTAGTATCATAGTCCTAAAATATATATATAACTGTTAAAACCCTGCGTCATTATAAAGTTCGTTTCCCTTTCATATCTCCACAATAGCTTAACTAGAAAATCCCCATCGCTCTGCATAATTTAGTGACTTCCGTTTAATTGAATCAATGAAGGATATTAAATAACTTTTCTTCACCTAATAATACCTTTCAAAATAAAGCAATAGTAAAGGTTTAAAAAAGTCTTTCAAAAATAGATGAATAAATATAGAAGAATCACAAAATTTCCTAACGGTAGTATAGCAAATAAAGTGAATAAATTGTTATTGTGATTAGCAAAATAAGTACAAATTAATTTTAAACTAGGCTATAAAATATAACCTACAATGGTCCTCGAGCTATAGATCCACCATTGTTTGATAAAAATGCGGCTCCAAATTGATAAACAGAATTGTAGATATTTCCAGAGCAATCCGTAGTATTGACTCCTTCTTCTGATGATTGAGCGGAGACACAGTAGCAGAACTAGAATATAAGCATTTGATAACTATCTTATATAGGTAAAACATCAATAATAGATATATGATAAATAAAATTTTGATTATTCGGCACCACTACTTACTTTTACTTTATAATTTACAGTAAAACGAACAACAGTGAATTACCTATTATCTATTGTTCATTAAATGTGCTATTAAAGTAGGTATTTGGACTAAAATCGACCTTATATTAATTTGATAGTATGAGAAAGCATCCTTAGTCCTAAGCCTATTCTTACAATATACCCAATAATAGGTCAATAAAAGAGTATCGGCTTACCACAATTGTTAGATATCCATAAATTTGTCTCATCTCTGAGTTCACAGTGATATAGAGGAATATCAGTGGGGTATCACCTGAGTGATCTCACTAGTTGGGCGTGGTCTCGTCAAATTCTTTCCCACGCGGCCCTTTTTATAAAGCCCTAGGGGGCGGGCGCTCAACATACAAGGAAAAACCCCTTATTTGTATATGACCTAAAGCTCAGTTAATTGATTTCTCATGAATAGTTTTAAATTGCTTTTCAAGTATTTTAAGGTTCCTCTAAATGGGTGCTAACTAAATGATTTTTTTAAATGTGAGACGGGTTATGCGTAGAATAGCTCTGAAAGAGTTCAAAGAATTATAATTTGCTGAAAATAGTAGTAAAAGAAATAGTAGCTGAAGTAAATATAACTGAATTCATATGTAATCAGCAATGAGAAAGAAAGACCATACAAAATATGGTGGAGATAAACATTGTTTGAAAAGAATGATGCATAAAAACATTAATTTAATAAGAATATATAGTGGTTAATTTGAAATATAATTTAAAAAATCAGAAAATTTGCTGAGTGAAAAAAGTGTATAACGATGTAGAAAAATAATTCGTAGTACAATTTTAAAAATTTATCTAAGATATATATAACTGAGATTCAGTGATTGTTTAGTTTCTTTAAAATAATATAATAAGTATTAGATAAATATGCTACAGTACCTAAGTGGTGTTCAACAATTAAGGAAATGGTCAATGTTCTGATCAAATTAAGAAAATCAGTTTGAAATCATGAGATTAAAAGTGAATTACTTAGATCTTGTTCATCTTTCCCTTCTTTTGTTTTCATTGTTTCTCCTCTTCCAGTGCACTTGGTTTGCGACGTTCTTTCTTAATTTCCCGTTTGCGGATATGGCACACAGATGACGTACCTCTCTTTGATCACGATAATTGCTGTTACCAGATAAATATTGTCTGACTAGGAATTATAAAGAGAAGTGCAAAATAAAATAGAAGCAGTAATAGAAATAAGTGAGGTGTATGTGTCCAATTGTTTGTAATTAACAGAAAGTATGTTCCCAGAATAAAATTTCGCATACCATTTCATTTATTCGCCCCATCTACACCTATGATACCGTCTTCTCTTGGCTAGTAAAATTCTAAGAATATATTGAAATTAGTTACAATACAAAATTACATGAATTCAAAACAAATAGAATTATTGGAGAATGTAATGAGCAAGTACGCGTAGTTTTCATTTGAATCTGTAATGAATTTTATACCACAGAGTTATAAATTAACCAAGAATTCATCATTTAGAGTTATGTAGATGCTTGTTCTGACAATTTTTGTTAGTGAAAAGCTAAAGAGGAGAACCTTAACATTTGCAGGTTCATTCACCATCTACTTCTGAAAGAAAGTACAATACGACTTTATACCAGAACTCAGAATGTATGATCACAAAACTCTTGGTTTTTATGAAATGTCTTCTCAGCTAATCGCATGTCAGTTTAAAAGGACTAGCATACTTCTCGTTAGTCTTTCTGATAGACATACCTTTCCATGAGACATTTGATAATGCTCAAATGAATTAGCAAGGATGAACTAAAATTTACCGCTAAAAGTCGAACGTGAAAATAACAAATATTGCTTCGTACAATATTTAACTACAAAAAATATCGCGTGTTACCAACATGTCCTCACCAAACGGTACTATTTATTTCAGGAAATTCTTTATTGCTAATTTGTAGTATATAATTTCTATTTAAAGTATTTCCTTAACATGTAGTTTGTGATATTCTGCATCTCGGTATTACTAGAACTGTAATCGGATATTGAATACGGGGCTTTAGATGTAAAACTCGTCCCCACATAAGCCGTTCTGAGAGCGGCATTCGTGTAAAATCATTCTGTTTATAATTTTAGTTAGCAGTACTATTGTAATTTGCATTCAAATTGCGATAGACACTTATTATCTTCTATGATAAGAGTTGAAAACAAAGCCTACTGGGTTCTGGGAGTGAACTGAAAGTGCTACTGCGAGTTGTGGACTGTCCGCGAGACTCCGAATGCAAAACAATAGCGAGTCGATTATAGATACGACAGGAATAGATTACGATGCTAATGGAGTGCACTGGTTGTGTGGACGCAGTTCATGAACGAGTGAAAAGTGATGCCATCGCCAGTGTACTATGTGTATACGCAAATCACGACGCTGTGCTTTGATTTCAACCGAGCAATAGACATAGCATTATTACAGTATTTTCTTTTTTCTCCAGAATTGAATATGGGATAAATCAATTACTTGTCTCGATGGGCGATAAACGACGAATATTTTCTTTCATCACTTGGAAATACAAATGGGCGTGAAATCAATTTGATCCTGCTGAGCTTTTCATCATTTTGTTTTCGAGGGAATTTAATGATACAAATACGAATGTTAGATTGGTTTATTTTAACGCCGATCCATGTCAGAGTGATTTATGCTAATGTATATTCTGAATACAAGTAAAATTATACTTTGTATGTTCTATTCCAGTAATTTTAAAAGCTGCTAATGAAATGTAGAAGTCAACATACTGTGAAGACAAACAGTGAAAATATAATTCTTTAACTGAGCCATATTTCTTTCGAAGTAAGTATGACAAACCCATTGAGGATTTTAATAGTGGAGGATGCGTGGGCAAATTTACTGTTAAGATTCAAAAGTAGCAGAGTGCAGTGACTTATAGAGATACAAATATATTCCAGATAGCTATTTAATCTTTAAGACTACATTTAATACTATGCATTATGCGAAAGTTATCAAAATAGATTCGTCAGAACAAATTTGTGTAGATTTTTTGTAGAAGCAGACAACCTACTCAGAAAATTGCAAAAATGATTATATTATTATTACTGCCCACACAACTATATTCTCAAAGTTGCTATGCAAAAATTCTGTATATAAAAGTGTTTAGAAAATAGGCTTAGGGTATTATCGTCTACTTGGACAGGATCATTACTTAAGCACTACAAGACGAAATCTTTCATTTTTGAAGTATTACATGATCGTTAGTTCAGCTTCTATGCCGCCGTTTACGTACGCCTTTCGTCGTAAATTAGTTTATCATAGCATAAATTTTCTCGTAATAGTACTATTATTTAGCATAATGTTAATCAATCTGAGATGACGTTATATTAATGGTTAATGGGTGGGGAATAAAGGGAAAACTATTTAGTTCACATAAGTAATATGGAAGTCGAATACTATAATTCTAGGAATTCACATCATACAATGACCGTGAAAAATCTACCTGTTAAAATAGCACCTTGTTTCTGAGCTCATAGGAGTAGATAATTGAGATCACATTTAATTAGACCAGAAATTAACAGAAATTCAAAATGCTCTATTTTGCAGATCTTAAGTCATTAGTTCATGCACTTTAACGTTAGGCCATATAAGAGTATTAGAAGGAGTACACATATTCCTAGCCAATAAGTGTTAAAACATTAACTGCTGCATTGATCTAATAAGTCCATAACGTGATTATAGGTATAACATCTCAATTAAAAGTGATGCTAGAAGTTTTTAAATCATATGGGTTAATAGAACCGAGGTTGCTCGAACATGTCGCGATTTAAATCTCCATGATTATGAGCCATACTACGACATTCGAGAACATAGTTATGACCTTCGTTGTTATCCCAGAATTCACTTCCTCGACATAAGTATCTTAAAATATACCATACAATAGTTTTAAAAATAAGAAAACAAGTGGTCACTGATCACTGATCATGGGATTATCCAGTAGAGGAAGTATTGTGAGATTATAAAAGAAGAGGCGAATTATACAACAAAGATTAAGATAGAAACTAACCTTAAACAAAATTGGCACTGCATCCCAACAGGTATTGTTGAAGGTAAAAATATTGAAAAAGAAAAATTATCGACATTTTCTTGGGAATTGCTGCCAATAAAATAAGCAGGAATGTCTAAATACGTCTTCCAATCATCGATTGTGTAGCGCACGTACACCTTCAAGAACATTTTCTTCAGTACTGTCACACAGCCCATCTCTCCTTTGCAAAATTGGTGCTAATATTAATATCTGCTCTTACCTTCTTGTCAAAATCTATGTTATTTACAGTAATCACTCCGCTAAATGTCATTCCAATCACATTTGATGACTTCAGACATACTCCGCATCTTTTGGCCTGTATTACTTGGCAAAATTCCATATATTAAAATATTACAAGAAATTTAATTATTCAGAGAAAAGTAACAACTAGTTCAAGCGAAAAACGTATTAGGAAAGCAATGATATGTTATAAATACCTTCTGTATGAGTTCCTTGTTAACCTGCATAGGATCTCGATAGTTGGAATAAGGTGAAGACTGAAGGTGAAGATAACGGACACCATTAAAAGAACTGCACTGTTGTAACGGTGGCCGAGGTGCAGAATGTGAAGCAGTTGAACTAAAGAGCAAAGGATTTGAATAAGGAAAAGAAGGATGAAGGTGATTTACCAATAAAGTATAAATACCTTCTAATAATAGATAAATTAATAGGTGGTGTTGACCCAAAAATGTCATCGTCACTTGAATTATACGGGAAAATGGGACGAACGTGACAGAGGTCTAAGCCCATTGAATCAGCAAATGATACCACCTGTAGTTTATAGCTCATGTAAATAAAAGGCTATAAATTTTAGGTTTAATAATAAAGCATGCAAAAACATGATATTATTTTGTATTGAAAGATATTTCACCTTCTTTTCAGCAGAAGTACGAGTGCACTTTTTTAAAGCACTGTGGAGAGATTTTGAACGCTCCACACTAAAGAGAAATCAAATCATTTTTTTTCGATAACTTTTATGAAATTTTCAATTACCATTTGTCTATTAATAAACTCATTTTTAAGATACATTATTTTCTGCTGTAGTTTAGACAAAAATAATTTCTAATTCTCTGATGGGGATTACTTTCTTTTTGTAAATCCGTCTTCCATTTCTACTATACTTGTTTATTTCCCTATATAGCGTGAATTAAGCTTACTATGCGATAAATATCTAAAGCAAGTGACTTACAATTGTTTAATAATGTTTTTTTAATAACAAATTTTCATTTCCCAACATCTCAACACCTATTTTTATTTCGTAGTCTAATAATAAAATATTAGAACAGTTTAGAAATACCTTTATATTTATAGTGAGCAGAAAAGTATACGGATGGCATATGAAAAAGGCTACGAAAGGAAAGGTTAAATGCAGTATGACAGCACTTCATTTAGCTGCTCATATTGTGCATGGAAATTCCCGCAGCTGACAGAAAGGATTAAAGGCATTATTCGGAGTTACCATTAGCCTAAACTAAATAGTCCTTCTATAAGCCTAGTATAAAATACACCGATGTTGTCTTATTAAAGTTCAATTCCGTATTGAATCTGCAGTAGCTATTTTATTCCCAGAAGTTTGTAATTGTAGCTATAAGAATTTAATTATATTCAATTAGATATGTTTAATTACAATGGAAGTTAGGTCTTAAAATCATTAATATTAGTTTAATGCATGTTAATCAATCAAAAAGTCACTTAACCCCAATATGCCTACATATTGTCGGTTGACATTCGGTCAGCTACTTCATATGTTTCATAAGATTCAACTTCTGAATTAGAAAACCAGTAAGGTTTCCTGCATTTTGTGTGGGATCTGCTATTAACCCACGAGCACAAAAAGTGCAAGAGATCATTTGGACTAAGACAGCCCAGAAACGTGCACGGACGGAGAACGTCCGCTGAAAACTGATTGGTTAGAGATGAATTTGAGAGAGGACAAAGATTGGGAAAAGAAAGGATGCTAAGCTTATAAAAAATGAAATAATATATTACATAAATAATAATTGGGAGAAAGTGATTACCTGTTAAACAAATACATAATATTTTCATTCAGAATATTTTGTGGATTATATTTTTCGGTAACCCGATTATTTTAAAGTGTAGATTAGCTGAAATATATATACAATAAAAATTACACTTACTCCAGATAATCGGATACGTTGGTAAACTGTGACTCAGACCTTGTTATAGGTGGTTTAAATTCAAATTTATCCAGAAACCCAGGGAATACTAGTAATGGGAAACGTTTTGTGCCTATCAAAACATCTTTAAGAAGATTTAATAATTCTGATTTTGCAGATTCGAAATCTTCTGGTAGATGAATATGCGACATTATGACGTAATTGACAACAGATTAACTAATAGATTGTCTGTGGGACACGGATATCGACATAGGGGCGGACCTCATATCGAGCTGTCAAACAGAAGTTGAGTGGACGAAATCAATAGAAAAGGCGTATACTCTCAAACATTAAAAGTCCCGAATAACGAAAGACGCTGGCAGTTACTACAATTTAAAAAATCCGAACCTGACATCCATTAAACTAGTTAATTATAAATATAGTCAGCTCTAACAGAAGCCTTAGCAACAGTTAAATTATAGAGGAATAAATTATATTTATTGAATTAGACCTAAAATACTTATAAAATGTTTCACCTCTAAGTTTACGAGCTATATATACATGCAAAGTTATGCGTGAAAGAAAAAGCTGTATTAAAAATGTGTTTCTCTAATGTAATTATGAGAAAATAATCGTCGTGTCTTCAAAGAGGCATGTTAGTTAATTGCTAACAGTTCAAAAAACTATGAGAAAACCTATTTGGAAATCTCTTTTGTTTTATTGTTTCATAGACAGCTGTTCGTTAGGTAACTGATCGGTCGCACAGAAAATATTGAAAACAGCTGACAAAATTGACAATTAGTATCTTTTCTACGAACCAGCACTTTTTTCTTTATTTTCCTGATTAAATTCTTTATAGTTGCTTACCGTGGAAAATTAGATCTCTCTTCTACGACGTTATTCCGAAAAGCAGGAGTAGAAAAATTAGAGAATTCGTAGTCCTTTTGGTTGGTTACGGGTAAACTGGACTCCATCAGATTGTCGAGAGTAAACAACTTATATGACCTTGTTCGGGCAATCACGAAATAGTAAGCTGCATCGTCTTCATATAGTATATACTGGAAAAGATTTTTTCACTTGTGTTTGGCTAAAAACAGTGCCGTGCGTTGTGTTTATACAGACAAATTTATAAATAACAAGACCTACTGTTGAAAAGTTTTGTTAGATTACAATGAATATTGTCATATATATGTATAGGAAATCGTTGAGAAATGGAAAAACTGTTAATATAGAATTGATAAAATCAAAAATTTTGCTCCTGCTTGCACTGTTGATCCTCTCAGGAACAAGGACATTACTGCAGCCGACAACTAACGAATGCGCACGCACAAGACATAACTTCGCGACGAAAAGATCATTGTATCACTCTTACTTTATGTAAAATTTATTTTAGATCAAGCTCAATACTTTAAATGATCATATTTCCTACAGGAACAGCAAATGTAAATGATATGGCCACCAATAAAGCAAATATCTGTAGTTAGAATTTGTAGACAAAGATACTCAACTTTAGTTAATATTTCTGTACACATTGAGCAATTACTCAGGCGGTGACTCTGGATAGGACAAATGTAACGGAATGTGAAAAAAATTAATATTAACTTATGACTTGTGTATCAAAATTATATTATATTGAGAAGGAATAAAAAAAATTGCGAGTCTAGCGAGGCAAAGAAAGTATATTTGTAATTGTTTAGCAATAGAAAATACTTAAATAATCATAGATATTGGCTGAAGAATTTACGTGAACTAAGAAATATTGATAAAATATAAAAACTATGACTTGAAGTTCCGTCTACTTTGTTAATACGTATTTCTTGTAAAATCTATAATTGCACGGAGTAAGTGCAGTGCTGAAAAAGACTGCCTTATTGGATTCAGTTAACACACGGGTGACGACTACTACAGTGGACTCGGTCACTTTTCATATGATATTGCATGAAAACAGATGGTGCTCCAGCCTATATCTATTAAACTGAAAAAGTTATAGACGGAACTTGTTACATCAGCAACTGACATGAAAATGATAAAATTGTATAATAGGAAAATAAAACTAATTTCTATGGTAAAAATGAGTTTCATATCGAACAAATATCTAGACAGTCGGTGAGCGATCACCATTCTCTTCAACAAGACCTTGGGTTGCAGCCCTAGTTTCTTCTTCCTCTTCCATCTGTCGTACTTGTGTCTAAACCAGTTAAAATAGTTTATTCCGACCTTTTTAAGATGCCTACAAAAGTAAACTAACCTCTGAGATCTTAGTTGGTTGAGTGTAAGGAGAAGGATAAGGAGAGTGAAAAGCAGACGAGTGGCCAGCGTCTGCATCTGAAATTATTTTAAATAGATTAAAATACAAAGTTTTATCTGCTCAATATTAAAGATTCCGTAATTTATAAATCTAAAAATTTATTTAGGTTCTCTGCTTTCTTCGAAATTACTTTTAAAAGGCCAAAAATGGAGTAGAATGACAAGTATATTCTAAATTATCCAGAAACAAAATTAAACAAGGACTATTGTGTTATCATTATAACAAATTTCTAACTTGGCCCTATCATAATGCCGTTTCCTTGCCATGACCCTGCCGGGAATCCACTAATTGGCAAGCTGTAACTCCCAGGTTCGGTCATTTGTGAAGGGGAACTAAACCCAAGAGGCCCGAAGTTAGGAGTAAATGAACCTGGACAAAGGTTAATAATAGTTACTAATGAATTCGACTTTTAAATTCTTATTGATTTATATTTCAAAAACATTTTCTCTTAAATTTTTCACTACATGGCACTCACTTCTTTCAGTGATGGCTTGTGTGGTACTAGTGTAATTATTACTTCTATCTCTCTTTTTTCCTCCTGATGAACCATCAGAATTTTTTGCTTTACGTTTACTAAAAATATAATACAATTATAATATATACAATATCCTAAAGGCGCCGCTCATCCAGGTCCAATAAAGTTCACGAACTACGCCATCAATCTAGATCAAATAAAAGTGCAGCAAAATAGGGCATTTAATCAGCTTCCGAGTATCGATTGAATTAAATTAGTCACGTAACTCGTGCCATTGAGCCTGGACGAGCGGTTTCCTAAGAATATGGCCGTTAATGTCTGTTGACGACACTGTTTAAGAAATTGTTAAGAAAATACCATGAAATAATGAATTCTATATTTAAACATTAGTAATAATGTAAGTACACTTTCTTCCATCATTAAATCACCGTAAAAACTGTGAGATAGTAATCCTACCGAGTCTGTAGCTGTCCATCTTTCTTCATTGAAATTGGTCTCTGCACATTATGAAGTTTGAAATAAAGTCCGCAAGCACTATAATGTGAATTAGGAATAGACAGTTATACTACACCTATTCGAGATTGATCTTTTTTCTTCTACTCTTCTCTCACATTCTCTCTTTCTTTTCCATAATTGCTCACTTGCAAACAGGTTCGCCTTCGGCGTTTCTTCGCCAGAGAGTTGTATTTGTTCCGTTACAATTCGAACACACAAGACCTTGTCTTCTTTGGGAGTTTTGCTGCAACTGGAACTTTTTAGAACATAATAGTAAGATTTAAATTTTTTAGTGGAAGTTAAAACTATGAAAAGAACTATTTTTAAAACTTTTACATAAACTCTAGCGTAATTATAATAAGGCTAACAGTTGCTTGTGGTTTCTTCTGAGATCCTCCTCTGTTCTTAGGTGTTGTAATAGTTTCTGCTGGTACACGGTGGTCGACGGAAGAATATAGCTGAGTATACGAATAATGTGGAATAACTCTTAGCAAACATGAGTATCAAGGAAAGATTATTGAATTTTTATTTGAATAATGAAAATTGTGATTATTTATAGGTGACCAAAAGGATTCATATATTGAAATATTTTATAAGATACATGTAGTACTATTTATTCACTTGAGGGACCCCACTGGATGTGGTCGTATATCCTGTAGTATTACAGTTTTCACAAAGATACCCTGCTTGTGTGGGACGGCTATCACCGCAAGTCTGGCCACATTTGAGACATTCATGTGCAACTTGCTGCACAGAGAAATATGACTAAAATAAAAACTAAGGTGTAAACATAGAATATTATTAGGGTATTAAATTTTTCTCTTATTAATTACCATTTTTAAGGTTCAGTCATTACAAATATGATTTATATTTAACATTTTTGAATGAAAATAGTCGCTTCTGATGGTTACTAGGCATTTTGAACTTTTCGCTATACGAGAATTGGAATAGAAGTAAAATAAAAGACTAGAGTAAATATAATTGTATTCAAACATTGTCGTAGTTTGAACTACCTGATTAATATCAAAGTTGTTTGTTTCCAGATATTGTGCTCCCGTTTGGTAAGCTTGGGCGGTTGTTGGAAAAAGCAAGTTTCTGTATAATTAGCTTTATTAGCCAAAATTCTTTTGTTACAGTACCACTTAGATATTCCCAAGAATAATTTCAATGATTCTGATTAATAATTGATAGAGCTGAACTTCAAGTATCTAACGATATGTTTTAAATAAGTTGAACGAAATCCAGTGACCGTACCCATTAGTTAGACTTGTTGAATGTGTGGGGATTCCCTGAGGGAAAAATGAAGGAGCAGTTGGATAATTGTAGATGTATGGATGATTATGGCTATATGTAGGAATGGACATATTTCCCGTCAAGTTTTCGAAGTTGTATCCTCCATGCGTTTCAAGCATAGGAGAAGGAAATGCGTCTGCAACATAGCAATTGATAGCTATTGAGAACAACAGAAAGAAACTGAGAGGTAAAGAATAAATAAATAAATAAATATATATATATATATATATAACATTTAGTAACTAACTATTAAGAACCGAATAATCGGATTTAATTTCCATTGCGGCGCTATGAGGTGGTTCAATTACCGATTGTCGTAGTGATGTCAGATCACCATCAAGCTTCACTGAATTTACTACTGATTATAAAATGTCTAAAATCACTGAAAAATTTAATTGGTAGATATGTACATGAATCGAATATGAAGCTTTTCCAATTTCTACTATTGCTTCTTTCTTCGGTACCTTCGATCTATATTTCCATAGTTCCCCACCTATTTCTTCTTATCAGCAATAATGCGCCTAATCGATTGATGCCAAACATAGCTGCATTCTAGTAACTAAAATTTCTGAATCGAGCCTAGAAGAGAAAATGCGAATGACTATCGAGAGACTAGCAAGCTATAGTTTGGAGGGAAGCGAAATTACAAAAGCTAGGCACAAAAATTAATATCCTACTATTTGTTAGAATGGCGTCCTTAGAATCTTCTTTTTCTGCTGGTTGAGTTGGTAAGGTAAGTGTCATCCTGTGAGAATCAGTTGGCCAATTGGAGACGTATGAAATCGGGTCGAGTGAACTATCCATCTAACAAAACATAAATTGCCTTTTGTATAAGTAAGAAATACGTAAGTGACTTGCATTTCACGTATATCAATTAAATTATTCAAAAATTTTGCAGATAAATTGAAGCTATTTATAGTTATATTACATTAAATTATTAAAATAAAAGATAGTTAATATCACTTTAATGCGACATAAAATGTAAGGAAAAACGTTAGGGTAGCGATCGAATGTTAGTTTAGCATGTATGACACTGCAGCTCCTGGTATACCTAGGGGCGGGACCAAAGTGAGAACCAATCACGACCGAGTACAGTAACCCGGTAGATCACTCTTTTGTATTATTAAAATTACGAATTCCTATTAATAATTCACTTAATTTCATCCTATCTTCAGCTATTATCAATGTAAGGTGCAAACGACTTGATAGTTGTAGATAAATTTATCAGTTAAGAGCTATCAGCCACCGAGGTAAAAGGGTCTTAGGTATGATAACCTATCAGTTTTCTTTTCATTTCTTATATAATCTAATAATTAAATTATCCTTACCTCCAAACTAGAGAAAGTCCAATTTTGATCTACTGGACAACCCAGTTTGCAAAAGAAGACATCATTTTGATGCGAAATATAATTTTTATAATAAAGTGACTTCAGATATTGGTTTTTTTCTGCATTATATAGATATCATAATCTATTAATTATTTATAATCTGGGGAAATGAAAAATTTTTCTTATAGTCAATATTTTAAGTGATACAGAGATAATTTTCCATAACGTCAATTTAACTTAAAACATCTCAAATACTAACTTCAGAGATAAACCTAGCAAAGCCATTTCTTATTTTATAAATATCAAATCGATATTTGTAGTATTTATTAGTGAAGTTCATAGTATACCATAGAACTAATGAGTTCAACACTTTTCTTGGTCACAGTAATCTTTTATTTGCATAGGAATGATGAGATTCCGAACAAAATAGTACTTTAAGGGTAATCGAAAGAAACAGCACTAAAATTTCCAGAGACGAATTCTAGTGACTATGCCCGGAGTATGCTAAGCTCACAATGCTAACTCACAGAAGTTTTTTTTAAAAGATGAATTATTGAGCAAAACAAACATACCTATTCATTACAGAAATGTTGAACGGTGAATATATTACTATAAAAATAGACATGACCTCATCTACATATCTTATCTTACAGTAGAACCTCCAAGGAAGAATTTAAAGGAATAAGATAGATAATTTTTAGCTTATCATGCTATTGTTCTTCTTTATAAATTTTAACTATACGGTTATACTTCAAGTCAATTAGTAATCACATTATGCACTATTTATATTTCATCTCTTGAAGATTCTGAAAACTATAATAAAACAACTGATAGGGCATGTGATATGTTGATAGCACTCAGATCGACCGGCAGATAAAGTTTATCTAATCAATAAGTACATAGCGATAGTTAGTGGGGCTGATACAGCTCGCCACAGAGCAAGTGATACAGCATGGACATCGGCCTATTCTTAGATGGTACTGTCTTCTCGTCTTCCCTTTTCCCGTTGTGTTTTACTTCACTTCACTTTTTTTCTATTCTTCTTAAATAGTTTTAAAATATATTTGTAGATAATTAACTATTTATATTTTGAACCGCTATAAATAGGAAGTTGAAGCTTGTGTTTTAAAAGAAGTGATATAAGAACGAGATTTATATTCTGATAAGTATTTTTCATACTAATATATTATTAAAAAATAAAATGTTAAGTTTGCCCTATATATTTAATATACTATTAAGTTATATTTCCTGGTTTTACAACCCAAATGTAAGGGGCTAAATTCCATAGTGAAGGCCTCTATCTTAGCCCAAACTATGTATTGAGTTTTTCTAATAATACATTATAGGGAATATGTGACATTTTCCCAACGTTTTTAAATTCTGGTGCTTGCTGTTTTGGCTTGAATCAATCGATAGCTTACTGTATATGCCGTTATCAGTGGCGCCATGGTGTGGCTAGGTCGACAGATTGATAGCCACGATTTGTATTAGAAAGCAATGGGGTAGGCTTGTAGGGAAAAGTATAGATTGGAAGTAAGGGAATAGCTAGGAAATGGAAAGTAAATAATTTTAAAAAATGACAACGCAAAGTGAAGAGAAGAAGTATAGGATAGAACATAAATGAAGCAAATTGAATAAATAAGGTGAAGGAAATTCGAAACATGTAAAACGGGTATATAGAAATAATAAGAAAAAAATGATTAGATATTGCTTAGAATTCTAAATTAAATGGCTCAGATGTGAGCTAAAAGTTTTAAATGATTCTAATTGGAAAAAAGTTTTAATAGCGATAGATTACTTAGTGAATTCAGAACAAATTCGAATTCTATATATATTACTTCATTAACTGCAACTAATTATTTCAATAAATAACAGTAATTACACAATCATTTGATGTGAGTGATAAACATAATATTCATTAATTTGAGGAAAATATTACAAGTCACTGAACGTAATAATTCTTCAAAAGTGCTATTTCGATTAAAAAAACATAAGTATCACTCAAGGATGAGAGATTATTAAACTACACATGCTCAACAGGTTCGATAGCATGTCCTGTCATGCTATGTCCACCTTCTGTAGTTGCTACTCCATTTGTAGACATGGTAGTCGCAGTGATTCCAGAAGAGTCAGTAGCTAAATTAAACATGTAAAATAATCATGTATAACAATTTCAGTTGATTTCATTTTTAATTGCAGGAATTTAAATTTAATTAGTGTTCGGTGATTTCATCATCTCAGTTAAAACAACTAATATTTAAATTTATACTAAATGTTATAACTAGAAAGAAATATATTATGATGGATTTGCTTTTATATTTACTTTCTGATAATATCCAGTTATGGCGAGAGTACCCATACATTTCAAAAAAATTATCTCTACACTTTTCAATATCATTAGTTATATTTCTGGTGCTCATTTTATTGAAAGTCAAGCCAAAAATATACATATATAGATAAGCTCTTGGACAACTACTTCTTTTTGTTTTAACTTTAATTAAGTGCTACATTATTACCTGAATTAATACCCCTTGTAAATGGTAAATTGTTGGCAGAGCTAGTGAAATGGTTAGATGCCGATGATAGCTTCAAACTAGATGAACCAGAAGAGTTCGAGGATGAGGGATATGGGACACCAGATGTCTATAATAACACTTGGTAATTAAGAAAAGCGCTACCAACAAGCTAGCACTTGATAAATTTTTATTCACAACGATAGTTTGATGCTGACACCTCTAATGAGAACGTACCACGGCCTCAACGCGGTGTTCGTGATCACCCGCATTTTCGGGGGAACTTGTAGTTTCACTATCGTGAGTGAACAATCCATCAGTTATAGTTGGATTCCTGAAAATTAAAATAATTTAGTATATTTTAAACATATAAAGTGACCATTAGCTATCAGCGATATGTACAGTATTTATACTCAATTTGTTAATCGTTATCACTTTAAAATTATTTTATCCTTATATGAAATAACTTGAACACGGCCGACCGTATGTAGAAGACAGCAACGAGGGTTCCGACCGTTATGAGTACTAGTAGACCCACCATTGGGACGGCAACTTTGGGATGCAGCAATTTTTTTACTTCAGCCATAGGAGCTAAGTGAGATTTAGATGAAGTTATGAAGAACAATTTATACTTTAATTACAATAAACATGAATATATTGTACAAGAAACTAACCTTGGTTGTCGTAATATGAGGAATGAGTGGTAAAACAGGAGAATCAATCCATTAACTCGATTGACATCCCATTCTAAGTCGACAGCTTTACGTCTAATCACACGATCCTCATAAGTCAGGTTACGAATAACTGTGACGTATCAGTACATCCAAACAATTTTATAGCAATAGTAGAAATTAGCATTCGTTTTTTTTAAATAGAAGTTTCCGATTTGCAGACTAATTTTTTCTGATCTTCAACTTTCTTTAAAAAGATATTTTTCATCATTATTCTCTAAACTAAATATCAACAACTTTAAATATTATATTTCCATATTTGTTGCTGTACTATTTTAGTTTTATTCGTTTTCAATCATACATTGCGTTGATAAGATACTACCTGTCGCATTGAGCCACATTCTAGACAACTTTTCGCATTTTGTTCTCTTGTATTGATTTTTATGTTCCCGTAGGTTTTTCGAACTTCAGTCGCTTATGTCTTGATATACTGCATTATTGTTTACGATTTTGCTTCTAAGGCTTGGAGTCTATCTTTGAAGTAGTACTCTATTTTATAGAGAAAACCCTTTGATCAGTGAGAACTTATCCTCCATACATAATCCACTAGGTTATAAGTGGCTTCATTTATCATTTCGCAAATACCACCAATAAATTGTATAACTGTGATTATGAAATTATGCTTAACATAAAATGGATAAGCACTTGAATCAATGTTGTTAGATATTGTCTCATGGAAACTATGTGACCAGTTTAGCCCATTTGGAAAATAACTAAATTAATCACATATATACTAGTTCATTCATCACATCCATACGTAACACTTGATTAGTGGGGTTAGAATAACCAAATGATTATCAGAATAACCCACAAAATTGTCTAGACTAGAATATAGGTTTTTCAAAAGTGCATATAACTGATAGAAGCATATCTATACATTTATTAATTTTCTCTTTACTACCATTGTGTCTATCTTTCGTAAAATAGACTACAGACATGAAACATGTATCCTGGCTCAAACAATTTGTAATGTTTATAAGAAGGCAGATACTAGTTAAAAATTGGCCAAATGCCAAACATATTTTTGGTGGCTGTCACTAATGCTGTTTCAGCAATTATATGCTAATTAAAGCATTCCAGGTTACCTAAAGGCGATTACATTAGTGATTCATCATGTGTTTTATTATTAATGATTTGGTTTTTAAGGAGTATTATTAGAATGAGAGGATGAACACTATATTAATGAAATGAGCATTTTGTTTTCACTATTACTGTTTTATTTATATTCTTGTATATGATTAAATATTAGATCATATATTATGGTATTTAAACGAATTATTGGTTTAATGTGCAAAATATTGGTTAGAGTATGTTTTTGTAAGTAATAGTGGAATTCTATGTGAAATAACTCCAGGCAATGGCAACACCCTTGCGTGCATCACATTTCTCTTCAATCCACACAAAAGGAGAACAACCTTCGATATTTGATATCTTATCACAAGAAAGTCTAATGAAAGCACTTAAACCTGCTATGGGTCATCTTATGAAGGCTGGTTATGTTGTTCTAATTTTTTTAAACATATATTTATTTTACTAGGGTTTAGTATTTATGAAATAGTTACACATAAAATGGAAAGAATTTCGTTTTAAGTCATTATAAAATGAATTTTCTTTAAATAAGTAGGTTGAAGGATAAGAAACAGCACTGAAAATATTTCTTTACTGTCAATATATTTTTAATGAAATATTCTACTTCCAGTATCTTGCCATCAAATACCCACACTTATTTCTTTCTGCGCACAGATGCTTTGATGAAGTTTATCTCTTATTTGATTTGTTTCTTCAAAATCAATATCTTCAAAAGTATGGTAAGTTGTTATCGCTTCAGCTTTCTTTTCTTTATGACATTATATTATGTATTATCCTTAACTTTTCTCTTTAAAAACTAGTTTAAAATTTTCACATACAATGGATACCTCTAGAGTTATTTTCTAGGTGCTTCCTTTGCTGAGAATTTCTATGCTATGAAACGAATTGTTCAACACAAGGGAACTATGCCATTGACGTATTGGGAAAGAATCAGGTCACTTTTGACATTAGTAAGTAACATTTTATGCTGTATAAATTACATATTATTGAGTGCCTACAAGTCATATTTGTTGCTCTGAACAGCTGTTTGCAAATTATCTGAGGCTTTATTCGGAATAAATAGACATTCATACAACGTTCTATTTATGTATGCATAAATTGCACAAAATTGAGCAAAACAGTGTTTTCATTCAATTATATGTTGGGCTAAATATCTGAAAAAAAATGTCTCCATTTTTTAGTCATGAGTTGTAGAGTTATATAAGCATGTAAATTTGTGACACTACGTTTACATGGTGTATGCTACATTAGAATTTCTATCTCATTTTAAGCAATATATTGAATAATAAAGGTTCTCTCTCCATATATGTATGAAAAGCTGGACAAGCTGCACGAACAGTGGGTCGATACGGTTAAATATGTGCGAAATGAAGAGAATGTGAGTTCTATACACTTCGGAAATGTTTCTATTTTTTCATTTCTCATATTATCTTAATGTTTTTAGAATTACCGTTTCTTTTTTCGACGCATGTTTGTGCTGATTTGGCCATGGTGCAAGACTATTATGTCTACAATTACTATCATCCTACAACTAGGGTGAATTTAGTTTCCACTATTTAGTAATTGTTGTTAAAACTTGGTATTGTTTCTATTTAATCAATTTTAGTTATATTATCAATCGAACCTCAGTACATTCACTCTCCTTGCTTCTGGCAGGAGTTCGCCTAGAGAGGCTTACACCGAAAGATTTGGAATCATTTGAAAGTGTACCCATGCATCTCCAACAGTCAGGGTAATAAAATAGAAGCATAAAAGTATTAATCCTAAGGAAATAAACTATATTTGAGCACTTTATTCTCGAAGTTGAATCAATTTTTTAAAAATCCTTGTTTCAGTATCATCAATCGTTTGTGGCGTTTTTTGCTCAGTTTGCCTGGATTATTCAATCGTCTTTTTGGATATGGACTCTTCTTTGTGCAGTTTATTGACTTTATATATAATAGCGACTTTGGTGCTGAAATTGTGAAGAAAAATATGTCATGGAAAATTCCTCCTGCACCACATAAGGTTTGCTTTTCCTTTGTGACTAGTATATATATAATTTATGTATAATTATTCGCGTTTGGCAGTATGCTATAAAGATACTTTGTGTATCTCCTATATATTTTCTGCTTCTGTTTACATTGATTATTTTGCATTTTCTTAAATAAGGAAGATTGTGTAATAAAAGTTCAGATTCTTTTTACCAATAAATTCTACTTATGCGAAAAGGATATGCTAAATATTTTGAGTATTACAGCTTTTGACGGAAAACAGTGTGCAACTTCTGGATACGAACAAATGCCCGTTGTGTTTACAAAAGAGAGTAAATGACACTGCGCTCTCTGTATCAGGATACGTTTTTTGTTACAAATGTATAGAAATATATCTCAAGGAGTATAATACGTAAGTGGATATTTTCATTTCTTGAACCTTCATTTTTCCATCACCGTATCTTGCTCATATACTATCATACTTTATGAGTTATATAAACTTAACATATATGTTCAGATGTCCCGTCACTGGTCTCCCTGCTTCATCTCAGCAACTCATCCGATTGTATATCCAATGATTTAATTCGATTATTTTTCAATTTATTTTTAATGGAATTTTGTTTGCGCATAAAAGCTAGCATTATCTATCACATTTTAGCTCTATTGCGATATCACTTGTTCTGATTTGGAAGTTTGAATTTTTCTATAATATTTTAGTTAAAGCAAACAATTCTAATATGAATTCCGTATATATTTACTGTGATCTTCTCTGCTCGTCACAGATAAGTAAATATATATATATATATATATAAACTAAGCAGTTGCGCCTTTAATACGTTTTTAAAGGTTGAAATGATATCTTTGGATATGACATTTATAGCTGTTTAATTACTAGGGATTTTACGTTGAAAATTATATGTAAGGCATTCATTATAGTGTAAATAGTGAAAGTTTCGGATAGCTAATATTAATTCAAGTGTTAGGTGTTTTTGTCAGCAAATAGTTTAATTTAAATGAATGTGTATTTCAGATGCCATAGTAGTATGTGAGCATTGCTCCAATGTAGTACTCTGGTAGTCTACGGTTTCTGACGTAAAGTTCTTGATGTTAGATCAACTAAAGCTAATTATCGCTTATATAAATAGTTACTTCCTAGGAACAGCTTTAGTTAGCAATCGTTTCTTTTGATCCCTATCCATTTTAGCACTCATTTTCTCAGATCTATGATTAGAGATAATTAGAACGCAT
Source organism: Heterorhabditis indica (assembly GCA_020740425.3). Classification (NCBI taxonomy): domain Eukaryota; kingdom Metazoa; phylum Nematoda; class Chromadorea; order Rhabditida; family Heterorhabditidae; genus Heterorhabditis; species Heterorhabditis indica. The sequence goes on along the minus strand of JAJAVP010000135.1, from coordinate 25,775 downwards.
AAACGGATTTTGTCCTTTCTCACTGTTACTTTTTAAAATAACCATTTTCTTCATTAGAGAGAGTTTAACGTTAATTAAATAATATGGAACTACTATCTAATACTACGCTAAAATTCTTTCCACGTCAGACCTAATTTAATTTCTCCGGTTGAGTTAAATCCATTTTCGTCGACTAGTTATATATCCTAACAAATGAGAAACAGTATATTTTCTACCTCCTCGTTCGATATTAAGCACCACTTTCCGATAGCATTAGTCCATTGCCGTCTTCCGCGTACTAAAGCAAACAGTATTTGCGTCACAGTCTATTATCATTCTCGATTCCTACCTAAGTTGTTTTGTCCAGCGCGTTTCGTTTACAAATACCGTATTCAAGTTTTTTTTTAAAGTTTTATGGAATTTATAATAGTTCAAATATTTTTTAACTGAGACGAATCATGGTTCCTTAGCATGTATCTTCCTTTGTACTACTGTATCTTCATGACTCATAATTGTATTTATCTTCACGAAAGCTGAATAAGCTAAGCAATAATAATGCATCGTTTAATATCATAAGTGAATTTTTTAAAGGTCAATGTGTTCTTCTACTTAACTCCGACTTCTCGTTTCTTTCTGCAGACTTTGTGCGGCAATTGCTCTGCATGCCAAAGAGATTATTCCAGTGACGTAAATACATTTGAGATGATGGAGTGCCTTTAAAGGGCTTTTTAGTTGGATAAGAGGAAAAAACTGCTGCAGTTTAAGTGCTCTTTTTCTTTCCTTTGATCTCTTCTCTTTTTCCATCTACTTTATATTCTGTTGATTGATTTTTCTTTTTCAACTATATTCACACATATAAGATGTGCACTTGTGGTATATTATTTTTACCACTTGCAGTTTCTTCGGCTAAGAATATCTTAGTATGCTTCCGATGTGCGGAGGCACTGCATCCGGGAGTGGCTAAGTAGTGTTAATGCTAGCTTCATTCACGAGCGTTCGTGAGGACATTGCATACTCTTAATCATCGTTATTTCTGACTTTTTGCACCAGTAAATAATTATAAGCACCAAGTGTTTGTGCTGTTAATAAAATTGCCTAAACATCTAGTTACCGTACTTTTGTTTCTTAAACAACGTTCTAAACATCTTACCTCCGCTATATTTCAATGCTCTCAGAACGATTTGTATTCGTGTTACTCCGTTCTTGAGAGCTTATTTGTAATACGTCATAGCCTGAATGTCCACTGTGTGCACAGATATTAGTTGCACACTTATTTTAAGTGTAATGTCAGAAATATGGATTCTGATTCTCAAATGCAAATTCCATTGTGTTCTTAATATCATATAAGATAACTCTCCATGTCTTCTCCTTAACTATGATGCTAATTCTCTCATACAAGCTTCGTTATCGGCTCAAAATGTGATCCGGATTATTAAATTCTGCAAGCAAAACCGATTTTGAAATTATTCATATTAATGATAATACTCAATTATTCTCTTAAGTGATATACCTCGATAATATGTCTCATCTTATATAAACAACTTTCGTTCACATGTTTAATTTCGTGAATTAAAAATGTAGTCAAATCATTTTCATTGTTAAGAGATTACTATATCATTTTTAGACGGACATTTAGAATACATTTTTTACAGCTGAAAACAGCAATGATTAACGCGAACAAATATATACTGGAAACGCTCTAGAAATGTGTTGAAGTTGATTTGATGGATGACTATAATTTCCTTTATGGTTTTTATCTCTCCATTTTTCCTATCTTCCGTTTGTCGCTCTATTTCGATCCTCTAATAATCCTTGCGCTCTTGCGCAGTACCTGTTTGTATGCCATATTTCTGTTTGTTTCCTTTTTCTTCAACAACTAAATCTTTCGCCATTCCGGATTCTTTTGTATCTAAACATTTTTCTGCATTTGTTATTCTCTTATTATTATTACTATTAATTATGTGTATTATTTAATCTCATCTTAGATTGGTAGAAAAATTATATTATATTTAGTTTTGTTAGCATCATAGTTATTTATAGAAAGTAACTTCTGCAGCTTTTCGTGTTTACATGTAATAATTTCTAAGTAGAGACTAGAAAACATTTTATGTCGGAATCTCTAAACATATTTTTCCCTATACATTTTAAATGGGTACATACTTATTTCCATCCACTAACATTACTTAATGAGGTAGCTTTTTGCGTTTAAAATGCAGATTCTGCCGTGGTTCATAAAACTGTGCGTAGTTAGCGTGTGAAAAGAAAGTTCCCCGTAATTATTGGCAACAGTACTCTAATATTAATCTTGCAAATTACACCCTTAGTGGGACTTGAAACTATTCATGGCACAGTGCATGCGATTACGTTTCAACTGACGCACTGCGAAAATGTATGTCAGCAGGTCTCACAAAAGTGCAGTCAAATAGATCATTAGTTAGTATTTTCCCCAAAACTCCATTATTGATATTGTAATTCCACGCGTCTCAGTAGGCATTTATATCTTCAATTACCCACTTTAATTTTCCTATTCTACTATAATTTACCACTTTTTAGCTTCGTACATAATGCCAGCAGCCTGCGTAATCCGAATCACAGATGAGAATGGAGTTACAGTATCAGAAAACCCATGTGGTCATCAACGATATGTGTCGCCTCCACCATCAGTCACCAGAGTTGCAGCTGATTTTTTCATCAATTCGAAGGTAAACATTTCTTTTTTCTATTTCACCAGAGGATTTTCTTTGCTACTATTTCAGACTATTCCTCTTTATTACTAAATCATCTAAAATGATCACAAATCGCCTAGTTTAAACCATATTTAATTGATTGAAAGTATTAAATTCTACTTTCTACTTCAATTTTTAAAGGGTTTTCAAATAAAGTAGTATTTTCAGTTATCACCAAATCCTTTGAAAGTGAATCAAGCAAATAACCAAAAGAAAAATTCATCTCCTACCACGGACAAGCAAACCTGATCTCTTATTATTATTATTCCATATATTACCTCTTTAAGAGTTGTGTAATCAGACTAATACAAATCTCTATAAAGCATAACCATTTGTCAATTTGACGCAGGCCTTATTTACGTACTATAATTCTTATTTCCTAAAATAAGTTATTTTATTTATGGAAATAGTGTTACTTGCAGAATTTGTCGCTTAGAACAAACGTGATATATGATTTTGCCAGTGTATTATTCATTATAGTGTATCCCTTTTTTAACTGTTATATTTATGTTTTCACGTATATGGGTGTATTGATGGTAAATATTGCTTAGAATTTGTTGTGATGGTCTCGAACTAAAAATAGCCGATGAGAGTGATAATTAAACAAATTATATATATGGTGACATCGTGCCATCGTCGTTATGTATGATAACTAATGGAAGTCATCGTATTTAAGAGCAAAAAATATCATTCCACTGTTCTCAAACAACATCTTTCTTGAAGAAGAAGTTTTCTCGCTTTGTTCTGAAGAAAAGTCATAGCTTAAATCATAATATTAAAATAGATGAACTAATCCATGGGAAGTGCTTCAACAGCAGAGAGTAAAAATAGACCGCAAGGCCACATTAAACCTGTTTTCCTTCCATCATCAGTAAAGAAATACAACATAGGATATGAAATTTATTCAGAACAGTGGAGAAACCTTGAGAAAATAAATGCCTGGAAGAAATGTTAAGTGAATCCACAAGTAATCAAAAATTTGACAGCTATTTAAAATCTGTGTTCAGAACATCCAAATTTTCGCTTTGAAGGAGATTATGAGCTTGATAACAGTTGATGACTACCATTTATCCTTGAATCCTATGACTGCTATCAGTTTCATACATAATCGTGACGGTGTGAAGTCATTGCCTAATATTCATCAGGTAAATAATATTTAATAATGTAGGAGTAATTTTTAAATGTACAAGATATGCGAGAAATCCGAGATAACTGTTTTCTTGATCTACTTCTAACTCACTAAAGTATGATGACAAAGTTTGCAACAGATTTCACCACAAAATATTAAACTTCATTAAATATTGTAACCTTACTATTTTGAGCATAGGAGGTGTACAGCCGGTTGTGGTTGCTGGGATGGCCGGCTGAATAGGATAGGAATGAATAACGAAACATGGAGACTACCACCTAACAGCATGCCACGCATTGATAGAGGTATTCTCTTTGTCTAAATCTAAAAATCTGCTCTTTGGTTTATAATATTAATTAATTACGCTTTACTTTTACTTTTATCTCTTTGGCTTTCTTTCTTTCAGATCTTCGTCGTAGTTATTTTTTCCGATCCTATGTTCGAGGTGATTGCAATACTGATTCCTTTCCCCAAAAAAAGGAAGTGCTCGGTTTCTCTCCAAAGGAGATCAAAAAAGATATAATACGTGTGTTCGCTTAAAATATTATCAAGACAATTCTTTAAATTTTAATATATTACGTGTAATAATACATTTTCAGCTATCAATCCACATTTTCATGATCGTAAACAACATTCAATGGTTTCAGAGGACAAAATTGAGAAAACGATACGGTATGATAGCTAAAATCAGTGAAATAAAAGAAATATGAAAACTATGTCAGAAAAAAAGAAGAATAAAATGATTTTGCTAAATTAATCAATATGCTATTTAAAGTAAGAAGTATGTCTCTTCCAATTCAATTGAACATAAGTTGTTCATCAGTAATAGAAGAATCGAATTAAATTGAAGATTTTTAAAAAAGTAGTGACTGTGCGAGCAATTAGTTCCGTTGCAAAATCTTTACAACGTACTTATTCTACGCGATATTATTCAGACGGGAAGTGGACGACTCTCTTCACGGTGATCCTCCTCAAAATTATTCTCCTCACGGTGATTCTCCTCACGGTGATTCTCCTCAAGATTATTCTCCTCACGGTGATTCTCCTCAAAATTATTCTCCTCACGGTTATTCTCCTCACGGTGATTCTCCTCAAGGTTAGTTTCCTTCCTTCGAATCGCTAAACAGCCTAGTAGTTTTAAGATTTAAGTGCTTTAATTATGTTTCTTGTTTGCATTTATTTCTAAATAAAAAACAATTAGACATTACGGAACCATATGGATTTTACTGGTGCTAACTGCACGATAACCAAAATCTTATCTGAATTTCTACAAACACTTGTAAAGCGCATTATATGAATACAAATTTAAATTGTTAGAATGCTTAGTTAAAATGATATTAAAGACTCTCTTAAGATGCCACTGAGTCATGAAATTTCAGGTGAGGATAATCAACCAATGATACATAAAAGGAATAAAAAAAAGAAAAAGGGAGCTATAGAACCACTCAGGTTAAGGATTATTTATGTCATACATATAAAGTGGTAGCTATAAACTTAAGGCACCCTCCCCCATCACCTCGTTCAGGCTCAATGGTGTATTTCATAAACTACGTCACCAATTTGAGTGATTTAAAGTGGAGCAAGATAGGATATGTAGGTCAAAGTTCAGACTAGAATCCAATCGAATACCTATGGAATGATGTAAAGAAGGAGGCACAAAGGCAAAACCACTTAATATAAAGGAATTATCAAGAAAATTGAAATTTCTGTCCAACGTTGTGTTGACCTCATAAACCCTATGCCACGAAGTTGTGCTGCCATTAATAAAATCTTATTTTTACCAACTTTTATAGTCTTTTTACAGTCAATGTTAGAGGTACCTTAAGTATATGGTCACACTGAAAATGAGATGAAGTTAATTTTCTTAGAAAAGAAGCTGAAGAAAATCATCTGAAAGACCAAAGAAATGAAGAGAAGCAAGAAAAAGAAAAAAAACAGGATATACGAATTCGCAAACATCAGGTGAGAAAGAGATTCATAGTTTTCCATCGTTATTCTATGATTATTCACTGTTTACATTTTTAGCTGTATCTAACACCCAATCTGTTCAATTTTTTCTTTGTTTAGCCATTTTGTAGATAGTTAGAGAATAGATGGTATTTGTCAGTAGAATATAGCTACTAAAGACGACATTTTAGTTCCAGATGTATACCATCGAAAGAATTTAAAGCTTTAATGGCGTTGTTTTAACTCAATTTATAGACAAGTTAATGTTTTAAATACAACTATTCTCATTTGTAAAAATGGTAGGATAGACTTGTTTTAACCTAACATTAGTTTTTGTTCCTTTTGAAACAGTTAGTGAGTGATTTGTCATAATTTAGGCTTATGAAATTATAGAACTTACTAACCTAAGCCGATTATACTGACTTTTTGTGCTTTTTTAATATTCTGTGAGCATTACGTGAGACCATTTCCACTTTTTATTTTAGGTTAACTTGCATGTTATATTCAGGCATATTTGATTTTTCTCCGATATAATTTCAAACGATTTATTTTATAAAGGAACGGAGATGGCAAAGGGAAAAGGAAACACAGAAGAAAGAGAGAAAGGCAGTAACTATGAGAAGAAACTATTCAGAAAGTCAACTCGTCAACAATGAAAAGTTACGGGAAAAACCTATAAAGGTATACAAACTTAATAAAAATGATCCAAACATGTTCTTAAATTTCAATTATAAGTGGAAAGACTACATTTTGGGTCATTTGCGAATCTATGTTTTATAATATATGCTATCTCAGAAATCTCGTCGACTTCAGCCCATTCGTTGGAATTATGTAGGTGATCCAACTCGAAGAGCCTATCGGACTAAAGAACAGTCATTTCTTAGTGATTTCCATTTTTGATTATAAAAAAATACTCAACTTTTGTCTGTTAACTGAAATGAAGTGTTTTTTTTACATTATACTCTAATTAATTTATCTGATTTTCTGGATATTATTGTAAATGTTCTCCTAAAACAAATCACTAAGCAATTAATTTTATGGTGTGGGATCTGTATTCATTAGACCGCAAAGCCTCGCTAGAGATCAAACGGAGGCCGCACTAGAAAAGAGCAGAGTTTATAAAACTGAAGAATATTAAAAACATAAAATTGCATGTTCTAAAAGTTAACGAGAGTAGGAAAAGAATCTAGTCATATAAAGCGAACTCTTTGAAATATATATACATCAATTTTTGGATTAGAGAAGACAAGAGTACTTTGTTTTATAATGTAGAAATATATAATCATTCTCACTTGAATTTCGGAAAAAAAAAGAATTTTTTAAATCCTATTTTTTCACACTTGTTCCCATTTAGAGGTGAGGTGGGTATTATATCACCATGACCGGTCTACCTCAATGTTTTTTACGCTCTATCATCCCTGACGCAGTTGTGACCACCATTTATAAAGTATTCTATTATGACTGCTGTTTATATTTGTCTACTACAACTGTCTGTGATAAATAATTCCCCACTATTGCAGAAAAAGTAACCTTGTATTTTGAAAAGGCGTTCATAACTTCTCTTCCTACTTCCTCAAAATCTTTTTGTCACCTAATCATATGCTTTCCTATAATGTTTCTAAGCCTATTATTATCTTATCTTTGTCAATTTTCACGCTCTCTTTACGCCGTTCTACTCCTTACAGGCTCCAGTTGCAATTCGTTGTTTAACTTTCCTCGACCCGTTTCTAGGGTTCGATAACAAATATAATAAAATCATGAATCATTGAGATTTATATGTAAAGGTAGCACTGGCCGTAAGCGAATAAACTAATTTTGTAGTAAGTTTTGCATGATATACTTAATGAACACTGCCTAAATTTATTTTTTATGATAGAAGGACATGGAAAATAGTTAATTCTTTGAATTAAATATAGTTTTGTTTTATTAATTTCTAAATCAGTGAACCGGTCTGCACTAGAACTATCTATGGAGGCCACATTTCTCGCTTTACTGCTCTGTTTCCTCTTTTGATATCGCGTTCAAATGCCACCCATTGTGTGACCATATAAAGAGACTTTCCCTCAGAATCTATTTATGTATCTCCTATTCTCCCAACTTTCACTTTGTTTTCCTGCTTTGATAGAAACCATTTGTAATATTTTTCTCATTAACTACTTTTTTTAAAATTCACACTGTGCTTGCTGTAAAATTAGAATATTTAATAGATTTATTGCAGAACTTCATGTTTAATGATTAAATACTGTTGAATGGATGGCCTTTACACCGTCCGCTCTTCTTGTTCTTCTCAGTTTAGCAGTATTTACAGATAAGTGAAATTACTTTAAATTTAGCTCTTACCTTATGGAGATAATAATTAATATATAATTTCAGTAACACCTTCATATACTTTTTTTTCAACTATATTTTTTAGGACCAATTATGCCGATTATTTTATCTAACAGAATTTCGTCTAAAGAGATCCCGGAATTAAAAAACATTAAATCACAGTATTTCGATTTAAATACAGAAAGACTGAGGGATATGTGGCATACCGCCATTGTTCGAGGCCTTATAAAAGTTAGAAAAATACAAATACTCTTTAATAGCTTTATCATATATTATTTTAGAAATACTTACCTTGCAGGCAAAATGTAAAGACTTACTTCCACACGTTTCCACAACAGAGAAAGTCGTCTACAAGCAGTGTGAGAAAGATGCTAAGAGTACATTATCCCTTGCTAAGTGTGCTGTAGGATTGTTCGATGCAAGAGATACTGCAAGAAAACAAAAGGAATTCAAAGATAAAGAGAGAAACATTGCTAATATCACCAAAATAAGTATTCCAAGCCGACTATCGAAAGAGTTTCTCAGCGATATAGAGAAGAAAAGTCGAAAGGACTCTATAGCAGAAATCTATAAAACAAATCAAGTGTTTAATCCACGAGTAGATATATTTGTCAGAAAACTTCGAAAAAAATTAGCTTCGACTAGGCCATATGAAAGGTATAACCCTATAAAGCCACAGCTGAAAAGACGACAAAAAAGAAGCCAAGACAAGATTCGTGATGGCTTTGAATTATTTCTTGCTGAGGAAAGAATGAAAGAAAAAATAAGAAATCGAAAACTTGCTCAAAATCAAAATTCAAATAACATAGTAGATAAATTCGGGGAAAAATATTCCATGACATTTTCAATTACTAGAAGAACGACCGAAAACAAACTGTTGAATATTGTTGGTAATAATTTCTTAGGGATACCCCGAATATTTAATAAGAAACCAAAGCGGAAGAGAAAAATAGACAGTGCAGGTACATATAACACTGATTTATTATAGAACAGATTCTTTAGAGTGATTTTTTAAGACTCAACAAAATTACTTGTAGAGTTGAATAAAAGCAAACCAGTCATCGATTTTCCCAAGATTGCAGCCAAATACTTCTCCAAAATGTTCGGTAAGTACGAAAAAGAAATATCTATACAGATTCCTATCTTTCAGAGTTGAAATTCACATAGCTTCAGATAGATTTTCCTAAAAAAATATTTTTTAAACTATTCCTTACTGTAAAACGCTTCCTTTGCAGACATCTCTTTCCTATTGTAATAATGAGCACTACTACTTTTCCAGATGGTTCAACATCTGAACATTCTCATCTGGATAATCTTCGTAAAATTAGGGACCACTACAATCGCGCAGAAAAGTGTAGAGCCTATTTTAAACTGATGAATGATGAAAACAAAAGGTGCTATAGACCATCTGAATTCTTCTATTATTTTCCTATTCCTTTAGTTTTAACATAAATCTACATAATTAATAAAATCTAAATTAAAGCAGAATTATTAAGAGCTTTCAGTTAATTTTTATTTTCAATTCTTTAAAATATTTCTTAGATACTCTCTATCAGTCTGACGAGTAAATCTATTAGATGATATTTAGATGAGCAGTGTTGTGTTTAATTCACCAAAATAACTTTATGTGGGTAAACATAGAAAAAACGGTATTTATTATGGGTGAAAATATACAAATAATGTGGTATTAAATTCTTTACAATATTCGGGACCTAAAATTTAAAAAAAGCTAATATTATAGATTATTTGAACATCTTTCTCTGTCAATCGACAGTAGGACTCCTGAAGTAAAAAATAACGCATCGAGCGCTTTAGAACAAGTCGTCCAAATGATTAACTCTTTTGCTGTATGTGATTTTAATATTTATTGTCTCAGTCTAATTTTTGTTTAACTACATTATATTATGTAGGCATCCCATAATTCATTCGATAAAATGTCTATTATGTCGCCACGGCTCTTCTCTCTTTTTCCTGATGTCTCTAAACCATCTTCTAATCGTCTTCTCTCGCCGACTGTGCTTAGTTTCCAAAATGATGGCTATTTCTCACTCCCAGAGCTATTTGATGTAAGTAGATTTTCTAACTATTTTATAAAGAGTAGTTTAAATTTCCCAAGATATCTTTTGGTTTGAAAATGAATAATTGAAAACTAAATTATATTCAGATCATTACGAAAAATCAGCAATATCAGAATTTCTTGCTTGAGGTAATTATGGATATGAGTGGAGCAGGACAAGTTCTCGAGGTGTATTTAAGTCCATATTTTAAAAGGCATTTTATAAAGTGATTCTGCATATAAATGTCTTCCCTTAAATATCTTCTGTTTTAGAACCTTGTATCTCAAATGTCAGCCGAGATAAAGAATTTTGAAGAGGTACAATATCCTCTTGTTGAAGAAATGGGTAAAAGGGATTACGCCTTTATCAAGTAAAATATTTATTTGATGATGACCTCTTCAATTCGATGACATATTGTCGCTAATTGCAGGGCGATGAATTCATTCAGTGATGAACAAAATAAAGCCTATGATAGCAAAGGCTACGCCTTCCTCAATGAGGATCAAATCAAACTTATCTACGGAGAAAACCATGGTAAGATATAACTAGGCACAACGAAAGAATACTTGTCAATAAGTAAACGCCTATTAATGTTTACTATTTTAGAGGATCACATTATAACTGCAAACATTAGTGAACTAAGTAAAATGACGATTGAAGAAAAAGAGAAACGAATCGAAGAGGATATAAGACAATTGGCGGCCGTAGGAAGGCCAAAATGGCCATTTTGGAATGATGGTTTGTGAAATAGACAAATCCTTATCGAAATAATTTTGATGAAGATAGGAAACTAAAAGATAACAAAAGCTATTGGGATAAAATAAAAGTTATTATTAAAATCCATGTATTAAAAGACAATTATTGATTCACATAGAAACAATATCATTTAGATTTTCGAAATCCTCGCGTTCGCCGTAGTACTGATTCTGGGACTGATTCAACAGATAAAGGAGTGCGTTTTGAAACCCTCAGTCCTTATGCATTCACAAATATAGTTGGTCAGGGAGCAGCTCTTGAGGTTGTGACCCTATCACCTCATGCCTTCATTGGAGAAATATTATATCCGGAGGCTCTGGAAGTGAGTATTAATAATAGTGAATACGCTGCTTTAGCATAGCAGGATTTACGATTCTATGTCACTAGGTATCCACACTCTCTCCGCGTGCTTTCATTGCTACAATTCTCTCTCCATCTGCACTTATCGCTCGCATACTTTCGCCAACAGCACTTCGAGCTGAGGTTCTGGCACCACGAGCACTTACAGCTTGGGTGCTTAGTCCAGAATCAATGGTGAGGAATTTATTTTATAAATCAATTATTACTAACATTTCCTACTATTGGAATGACGAATGATACCTATACATTTTTATTGCATGTTTTACCAATTGTACGGATTCATTTACAATCCGAAAAAAGCGGACAGATTACTGAATTTACTTAAAATACATCTATAAGAGTATGATTAAATTATTTTCTTCTTTAAATGTGTAGAGAAACTAATTTTCAAGAAATCTTAATATTTTTTATTTAGGTGACAGAAATCCTCACACCTCGCATTCTTGAACCAAGAATACTCTCACCTGAATCTTTGGTTATTGATGTTTTAAGTCCTGGTAAATATTAATATTTTCAGTTCAATGTTTTACCATATACTTTATATAATTTTGTTGTATCAGGTATCCTTTCTCCTCATGTGCTTTCTTCCGAAGTCCTTGGCGTTATAGTTCTCAGTCCCAACATTCTGTCTCCACGTATTGCAAGTGAAGAAAGACTACTTGTAGAGGTAGTGATTATAATCCTTATTTCTCAAGAATTTTTATCTGATATTTTAAAACAAATTCGCATCTTAAGATAAAATGAACATGAAAATTTACTTTAGGTACTATCTCCGCATATTTTGGGTGGACCCCATAGTCATCAGGAAGCCAGTCACGAAATTATTGAAATTGGTGCCCGCAGTGAAACTAGATGGGATGATGAGACGGGTCATGTAAGACATGGCGATCATCATAGTCATGGAAAATAGAAAATTGTCATTTACACATTGTCAACCTTACATTTTATATATAATTTTTTTAGTATGTAAATTTTCAAATCTTTATTATGCCTTATGATGTGATATAAGAATAGAAACATGACAATTTATGAAGTGTTAAATTTATATGTATATAAAAAATTAACAGAGTCCATTATTCAATTCTAACGAATCCAGTGAAATATAAATAAGTCATAACTAGAAAAACGACTAGTATTGCAAACGATAAAGTAGTTATCATGAGCCCAGAAAAGTGGGTGTTAGAATCATAGTGGAATATATGAGAGGTAGATACTGACAAGGACATCTGACGGCTATGACCAAAAATAAACTGTTCTGCTAGAGGATATGGTAGATCTGTAAAACCCTATTATTAGCTTATAAATAACTAAGGGAATTACGTCTAATTAGCAAGGAATTTGCTTATTTATTTATGTATATCCTTATTTAAAATTACCTAGAGAAAGTGTAGCTTTGGGAAATTGACTAGTATCGTGAAACAAATTTTGTCCGCCCATGATTAACGAATAATCAACGGTATGCCTAAATTAGATTTAATTAAGTTTCTACTTTCTTTCTTATTCCTTTTCTACAGGAATTGTTTTGGTCATGAAAGCATTAAGGGTGTTTTTCATAAACAACAGACTGTTTGCTTGACACTTCTTTTTATTGTTCTTTGAAACTTTCTATTTTAAATTGTTTTTCTGTCTTTCGACTTTAAAATGCTCATATTTCATATAAGCCTTTATTTGCTCAGTAATAATCGCTTATCATCTGCTCATTGTGTTGGACACGTAGCGTTGCAGGGTTTAAGTGACGACAATTGCTAGTATTTTGCTCATTCAACCTAAATTTAAATGTTTCAATTCAATACTCAATGCAAACATGAATTTGATAAAAACATGGTCTTGCCTTCGAACGAAATTGTGGTGGTTCAGTATTGCTCTGCGAAATAGTTCCTCTCTGTAGAAGCTGGGATCAAATTCGCTAGATGAGAAGACAGAATGGCAATTGTTTAAATCCATAGATGCTGCAAATGATGTTATCTACACTTTCTGACTTATATTATTACTTTTGATTACGGAAGACAGGAATAATAGCAAATTTTTATGGCAAAGACTTTATTTATAACTATTTAATATTTTAAAAATCTGGAAAATATTTTTAAGAAACTAGAATGAAAAGATGGATGTCTCTTTATCGCTTAAAATCTATTTTATCGATTAATTCTTGAGTACAAAGAATACTAGCTACATTATTGTTATAACAAACAAAAACAAGCTGACTAGCTGCAGAGAAGGTGAAAATCTATTTTAGCATTATCCAAAAGTATAGATCAAAACAGTGTGCATTGTACTAAAATAGTTATTGCTATCAATTATTTTCTAGTGTTTAATAACTCAGAATATGAATGATTATAATAAAATTCTGAGTACTCAATTATTACCTTTTGAACATTTGTTTAAATGGAGTTTTTTGTTTAAAAAAAGTATTCAAAAATTATTATAGTAAGCCTGTATAAAAATGATTAACAAAGCTTTGAATGTCTAAAGACGAAATGCGTGATGTCGATGTTGGTTAGTGTCGAGGATTGGCGACCCATTCTCAGAGATCGCCTCGCCTAAGCCGACAATCATTGGAAGTTTGCTGGCACAGTATTGTTGACTAGTTAATCGTAGATGAAATTAACAATATAGATACAAAGATTTTCAAGTTTCCTTGTGAAATTAGAAGTAATTTGCAATAATAACTACATAAGATTATATTCCAATTTAAATTAGAGATAATTTGTTCTATAACCATAACCCTATAACTAAGACTTCGTGTGACATTAGACTCGTTATAGTTAGATTAAATATAGTTTGGAACATTCAGCATACATAAACTTGTAGACCTTAGCTATTCTATCCTTGCCTCGTTCCGGATCAGTTCCTCCACAACTGGGTCGCAATCGCAAAACCAACAATTCATAGAACTCGACCGGACTTCATCTGTATTGTCCATCCAATCATGTAGAATATAGCAGATATAAAGGATTTGTCAGAGTTCCATTTTACGATATGTGGAATATATTTTCAAATTTTTCTTTACTAGGTTATTTAAATTTTGATGTTCTTCTTTATAAAATCACTAGTTACATAATCATCAGACAGTTTAAAAAATACCCTGCTTTTGCAAAATTTGAAGACTCTAGATTCCGTTACCCCAATATTTAAGTCTTAAATTACCAACTTTATTACTTATTACGTTATTTTCAAATAATGAGCAAAAGACGCTGGTTTTCTTCATAATTAAAAGATTAATGTAGATATTTATAAATTATTTGATTGTTATATCAATTTGTCTATAGAAAGATCATATTTCAGTTATTACTGCTGATTATGAAGGGGGGAAAAGGCAAGAGGCTGGTTTCAAAACTTGTTTCGGATCAGGTAAGATATCGTGTTTTACTCTATAAGACAAAAGTGTGGTATTAAATTTCTCAATCACTTCTTGATAATAAACTTTATGAAAGCAAATGTTGTCTAATAAAAAGCTGCTTCAGATGTCCTTAGTGTAAACCAGAATGTGTAAGGTAGAGATTCTTCTTAACTTCATTACGTTAGACCTAAATGTATCTTAATATGTGGAAAAGTAGAACCACGCAGTAAACAAACACCTAAAGTATAAGTTGTGAACGAATTGCCTAGTGGGTGTTTTCTTCATTCAATCAAGCCCTAGCCCTAATAGCGGAACGGCATATTGCCACTAGCCCAAATGGAAACCGTTTAGGGAACACAAATCTCTCTCTCCTCCTCATTCTCTTTTTTCCTTCCATGTCTCTATTTTTAATCCAACCATAATACCCGCGCATTCACTCAGTTAAATTGATTTTTGTCCCTGGAATTATGTCACCTATATTAGCGACTATTTCTTATTTCTTTCTATTAAAAACGGGAATGATTATATAAATTTCCTGAGGATCATTACTTCCGAAGATGACCGAGATATGCAAACATGCAGCATAAATGCTTTCCACATTATTCTTCTTATTGTAGTGTCTGGCAGCTGCTTATGTCCACTGTTGATCATCTTGCACTTTTAAAATATTGCACAAACACCTCTTGTTTTTTGTCTTTGTGCTCGCCTTAACAATGGCGTTTGCCAGCTGTCTGAATTAAATTCCTGTTACCTAATTAGTATTGTAAGCGATAATAGGTTGCTATCAGCAATCCTAGTTCAGTGAGTGCTCTCTGCCGCCATCGATCAACCTGCGGCTGCCGTTCCTCTATTTGCGAGATTCTATTTATCTTAAGAGTATTAGAGTGTTATTTATTGGAAATAGTTTTCCAATATTTCGTGGTTTTAAAAAAGTATAATTGCACAATTATCACTATAATAGTACTTTTGCAATTTATGTTTGTATGTTACTTCCAACTCTTCGTTCTGCCGCTTATTTTTAATCCATCATTAAACTCAATTAAATGTTTATTACATTATATAACACAATATGTTATTTAAACATAAACTATCTCATTGAAATCGTTGTAATTAAATTTTTGATTCAAAATGTTTTTCAACTTCAAAGGAACCATACAGTACTAGTTCCAAAAGCGTATCATAGAGAAGACTAAACGTGAGATTTACAATATAAATTATGTGATTTAACTCAAATAACAGCTTTGTAACGAAGCTCTGTTTTCTCGCTTTCCTCATTTCCAATTCACGTGCAGCTAATCGCACTTCAGTTCACCCATCCAACTTATTTGTTCTAAGGTGTAACATGTACTCCAACTTGTTTACCAGTGTTCTTTCTAAATTTCATGTTTGAGAAAGTTCCGCATATTAGCAAATTAGGTCTAATCTGTTTTGAATTGTACTTTCTAAGATGTTATAACTTTTACAAATATGCATATATAGTCATTTCGACAAATTCTGCTAAAATTCAGATCTAACATTATGTGATTAGATAAAAGCGAAAACGAACTTAAAGTCCACTTTATAAACGAGTTATTCATTTAAGAGAGCGTTTTACAGCAACCTACTTGTAAGCCTACAATTATAATTCTAGATGGGCGGGTTTATATCACTGATCACATTCAGACAACATGCTGAAACAACGAGTCGAAGTAGACAGGTTTGTTCTTACTTAGATATCGGTTTCTTTCAGGATATTTTAATGGTTTATTGGTTACAGATTCAAACTAGGTATGGTATAGTAGAAGGGTTTCGCATAGCAATTGATGACTCAAAGGAGGTGGATATTTTCCTCGGAATACCGTTCGCCAAGCCACCAGTTGGGAAACTACGATTTAAGGTTGATAATTGAAATGAGTGAGAATTTAAAGTTTTATAGGAGCACCTTCATTTTTCTTTTTTCTGATGAATTAAACTGCATACGTAATGAGTTTGAGAATTAGTGACTAATATTTCACTAAAAATTGGCTCTTTGTCCAAAGATTAAAAACTGCTGTTGAGACTACAATTTTACTATTTCTGCTCGGAGTAGAAATAAATACTCATACTATTATATGCTAATTAAGTCTGATTCAGTCATAGCGTATTTTTAGAAACCAGAACCGCCTATGGAATGGGAAGGAGTAAGAAAATGTACACGTTTCGGTCCTCGTGCTCCTCAGTCTGATTTTTTCTGGGAGAGATTTACTATTGGAGTAGGAAAGAGTGAAGATTGTCTCTATCTTAATGTTTTTTGTCCAACGTGGAAGGCCGACGAAGGAAGGGTGTGTTTATTTGAACTGCGCATTCTAAGAACTTGAATAAAGAAACATTTAACCAAAGTATGCGTTAGTATAGTTTCAGTCAATGTACCCTATTATGACGGAAAACTTTTAGATTGCTCATCCCGTTATGGTTTATGTCCATGGTGGTGGATTTCTTATCGATTCGGCAGTG
Source organism: Heterorhabditis indica (assembly GCA_020740425.3). NCBI lineage: Eukaryota > Metazoa > Nematoda > Chromadorea > Rhabditida > Heterorhabditidae > Heterorhabditis > Heterorhabditis indica. Next base: position 8,681 of record JAJAVP010000135.1, on the reverse strand, counting down.
AAATATGGAGATGAAGGGATAGCCAAGTATAAAATTTTCGCGTTTAACTAAACTTACTTATAATTCATCATTTGTTATCCACCAAGGGCATTAAAATATTCTTTTTTTTAGTGTAATATATCCATTTGTTTGTTTAGATATTTATGCCGTCATGGCGTGGTTGTAGTGACCATACAATATCGTCTTGGCCTTCTGGGTTTCTTTTCCACTGGAGATTCAGTTTGTCCAGGAAACCTGGGATTGTGGGATATGACCATGGCTCTACAGTGGGTTCAGGTGGGAAAAGTAAACAATTTTATTTATATCATATCCTTTATTTATTTCTTGGGATACTAATATGAGTGAACTAGAAAAAGAAAAGAAACAAAATGAATAATAAACAGACCAAAAAATTGTCGTATTTCATTGAAATAAAATTGTAATTTTTAAAACACAGCCACTTTCATACTGGCTAGAGGAATATCACTATATTAGTCAGAATAATCATAACAGCTCAATTCAAAGATTTTGTCGCAGAAGTCTTTGAGTGCCCAATGAACGAGTGACGTTCTTCTTTTTAAACACTTAGGATTTGAGTTTTACCAAATGATGTAGCAATAAGATGTTGTTTAGGACAATATTCATGCATTTGGCGGAGATCCTCGTCTGGTTACGCTATTTGGACAAAGTGCAGGAGGAGTTAGTGTGGATCTACTATCCCTAAGTCCTCATTCTAGAGGCAAGACAGTTTAGATTACACGATGTTTTTGTGTATCCTGCATAACTTGTTTGTAATAAAGTAATAATATCCATTTTTCCAGACCTTTTCCATCAAGTAGTACCCATGGCTGGGAATGGAGAATGTGAGTGGAGCACAGTATCCCGCAATCGGCTCGTTAGTTCGTGTAGAGAGTTCGCCATTCGAAAGGGGTGGGACGGGAAAAACTATGGTAAAATACTTTCAAATTGTATAATATGAAAGGTATAGATACATGAAGTCATCTTACTTACTTTAAGACTTGGAGACTAGTGAAGATCTACTTAACTTTTTGAGGAAAAGAAGAGAAAAAGAATTCGAAAAAAGGCTATTAACTAGAAGGGTAAGAAATACAACGTATGGTCGAGATGGATAAAAATATATAATTTTCACTATTTAAGGGTATGGATGTATCAAAGATTGGTCTTGACCTCGCACCAGTAGTGGGTAGTAGTCCTTCTGACTTCCTTCCAAAAAGCATAGCTGAACTGAGAAAGGAAATGCCGAAAAAAAATATTATGATTGGCACTTGTGAATATGAGGGACTTCTCTTTGGTATGCAGAATGAAATATTTCTTGAGTTAATATATTATATCTATTAATGGTATTTCATTTTTTCTATTTCATATTGTACTGCATTTCAGCCACATTAGCTCCGAATAATTTTGATCTCAAAGGAATTGATAAATTATTATCATTGGTTATTTCGGAAAATATTTATGGAGATTTTGAAGAACTACGAAAAGAAGCGAGGGAACTATATATCAAAAAAGAAGACTTGCACGATAGGGAGAAAGTCGCTGAAGCATATGTCAGGGTAAGGAAAATTATGCGTGTGACAAATGAATATAGCATAGGCTTGCACTGAGATATAAATATCACATAAGTAATAAGTTTCAAAAATGGCTTTTTTGTCTTTATCTAAAGATATTTAGGGAAGTGTTTATATTCTCCATCATAAATATGACACATTAAATAAATTAAAATACTTAAAAGCTATACTTATATAAAACCTAATACCCTATATTTTTAGAATTTTCATATAAATTAAATCTTTTGGATACAGATGGTATGTTAATAATTGCAGTTATACAGTGACATCTTTGTGAACAATAGTACATACAATTACGTGAAGATAATGACATCACTCGGAAATCGAGTATATCTTTATTCCTTCGACTACTTCAACCCTAGAAGTTTTGGGATTCTCGCATTGCGAATGCCATTTAAAGGTATTTCTTTACATGGGGCTTTACACAAAATCATGCTGTTTGTTTGTGAGAGATATTTGTTGTTTTAGCCGCAACTCACTGCACTGAATTGACTTACCTGTTCGGAGTCTCTGTTGTATTTGGTTTTCGTTTCAACGACTCTGACAAACGCATGATAGATCTTATGACAAGGATGTGGACCAATTTTGCAAAATATGGGTAGGAACTATAGGTTTAGAAAGTCGACAACAATTTCGAAACCAATTTTTGGCAATGAAAAACGTATATTTATTTAATGAAATAACTACTATAAAATAATAAAAAGATAGTCATAGTAAATAATTGCACAAAACTGTTTACATAAATACTGATTGAAATGCTCAAAGATTAATTAAAAATTTCATTTACAGAAATCCAAACGGGCCTTATGAGGATTCTACAGTATTCAACTTTAAATGGGAATCCTCTTCCTCAGAAAACAATATTAGGTATTCAATTAATATATAAGTAGGAATTATAGTAAATCAGTTTTTCGACCAGAAGTGTATGTATCTATCTCTTAGTTCTCGTAAACAAATAGTAAACCTATCAATAGTTGTATATCTACAGATTCTGGTGTCATTTTTACAGCCCACATTGTTGCCATTAAATGTCTGTAATTAGTTAAAATATTGCAGCTTTTTATCGATTAGTGAAAAATGTGAGATGCAGACAAACTACAAGGACAAGGTGGCCGAGTTTTGGAAAAATATTCGCATCATAGCCAAAAATGTTTGATTATTCCAACTTTTGCCGTCCCTTCATATTCTCTTAAGGTTTCCGGTATACCTTAAGTATCGTTAACTACTTACTTTATTCTATAGAATATTTCTCATTTTCTTTTCAAGCATTCATTTTATATGTTAAGCACACAAGAAACCGACAGATTGTACTACATAGTTCCCAGTATAATTTCCTTCGTGTTTGCTAATTCCATTTCACGGGTTTGGAATTCAAGATTATATAATAGTTGTAATAAAATAGAGTACAATAAAATTTTTATTATATGTTCTTAATATATGTTGATTAATAATTTAAAAGTGTTGAATATTCTAAGCAATTTAATCAATTTCTTTTGCAGCATATGTTGTTTGACTGCTCATTTTCCTAGAAAAAATCTGTTTAAGAGAAGAAGAAATGGTAATTAGTTTTGTTAATGGTATTATTTATCGTAGTAGAATTGAATCTTTTACCTTAGTGAAGTCGGTTTCACTTGGCACACAATCATAGCCTTCAGGACAAGCGTCGAGTGCGTTAGTGTTGGAATTGCAAAGAATAGGAAGATGAAGAGCATCGGTAAAACCGCGGGGGCATTCTTTAAAATGTGTTATTATTACTAAGGATATGAAATGGTGAAATCCATCCGAATGAGAAGAAGTTAGAATTTAAAATAGCAAAAACTAAATAGATTAAACAGTATAAATAGCGAAATTTTAGCGTTCAAACTCTATTTCCTTTTCAAAATACCTGTTGGTTCACATTTAAGTCCTCTAGAATGTAAAAACTAACTAGGCTGCACAGTGCCTGATTTATGATGACAACAAATCCTTTTCATAAGGTTTAGACTGTAGATACACCGCGCACCCTCCCCACAGTCAGACATTCCATTACACATCCCGACATGATACTCCAGGAAAGGAAAATAACAATCAGAAACTATAACAGTGTTTATTAGGTATTTAATAGCATGTTTCCTTCTTTGATTCTTTACATTAAGTTTGTAGAGAGAGGAAAAATCTTAATAGCTTATTACGAGCATATCTTAAACAAGTAAACAGCAACCCACCAGCATTTAAGGATGAAATTCCAGTAATAAAAAGAAAAATGATGTGCATCATTGAATTCTGGATCTAAACTGAGGATATCCACAGAGTCGAGTCTTTTATACCCCGTTTGTCATTTCCGCGGCTTTTCACTGCTTTGTGTGTCTATTTGTTGGTTTTTCATGTCCGTTTGCCACCCGAAACATCCAAAAAAAGCGGAAATAGGTATATTCGTTATTTCGGTGTCAGCATGTGGTGTCACATACACAACAACAATTTGTACCATAACAGAGTCAGCTATTTATACATCACCACTTTGTTCAATGACGATAGAAATAGCTCAAGTAAGGGCACCATATTTTAAATCGGCAAAACTATTACTGCATATTCACAAAAGATTAAAGCAATTAGTTACTTTTTAAATAAATTTAAGTTTCGATTATACTTCTTTTGTTCCATTTCATGTCGTCATTAAAGCTGTTTAAACATGATTTTCTATAACATTGAATAGAGATCAAACAGATTCCTAAGTTTATATGAAGAGTAGCAGCACAGTGGTAGGATAACAAATGAATTACTTGATATTTCAGAAGATAATCTTCATCAAGACTTAAATTTTATATTCATAGTTACTGATTAACAGATCTAGCAGTTCAACAATTCTCTATAAAGTGGTCAAGAGAAATTCATACTCCAAAACCATTGCTTTATGAAAACCACAAAATTTCTACATGAATTTGTTCTACACTTCATCTCCATACTAAAACAATCGAAATAGTGCAAAAATACCTAATTTTAAAAACAATGACGGGTTTATAATGAAAGATTTTACTAAGGAAGAAGATTGGTGTTTGATACATAATATATAGCATTTTCAATATGTTAGTATAACAGATTAATTTCGTTTTATGATAACAATAATATGCAATATTCTCAAGTATTTTGGTATTCCAATCATGTCTTTATAACATCACATAGAGTACGGTTCCTAAATTTGTAACTTTTGTCCATTTAGGCATCATAAGGCCTAATTTGAGTTAAGTGCGAATAAGATGTTAAAAGTGAATATTTCTGAAAACATCTGCATTACTTCGTTCTGTGTATCAAATGGTACTTAGAACTTGTGTCCTACTTATCGCTAATTACTGTAGTGGTCCTGAAAGGTCGAAAGTTGCAAAACTTAGCAGCATTACTGTACAATAACAGCGAAGCTAAAGACGAATGGTAACATTTAATTGCGTCCTGAATGGACAGAATCGAAAACTATCCACAATTAATTAGTCTACCTACAGGACAAAAGGTTTAGTGCTACAGCGTTAATGATATGCTTTTCAGGCTAAGTCGTGTTTAATGAATATTGCGAAATACTAGCGTCAAAACTAAGCCCAATCAAACATCTTAACAGTGGACTGCATAGAGACAGCACAATACTAGTGAGAATTTCGCAATCTAAAAACGGTATGACGCGTAATTTTTGTTGACCTAACAAAGATGTCCCTTAATGAGGATCCAATAAAAAATTTGAATGTTAAAAAATCTTTCCCACCATTGGCTGCCAGTCTATAAGGGAAGTTTCGTGTTCGATTAAGCTTATTAAACCAATAAGTTGTTTGCTGTTTTGTTGATTTCGCTAGATATGTTCATTTATATATATATATATATATTGCAATAAGTAGAAAATGCTTGTTAGTTATATTGTTCTAATTTAATTTACAGTTAAAAAATAATTTAATTGGTTATTGCCTTCTTATTTGTAGTTGAAGCACGTTTTTTATGTTGTGAGTGAGTATGTATCAATCTTAAAAGTAAGATTTTAAATTATCTTAATTAATTTTATTTACATGCATTTTAGAGTGCCAGTCTGCTTCTCAGTGTTTCTTTTATTGCAAACAACCATCCTGTTCTAATAATATCAATGATCTGTTGCTTTATTTTGATTGTTATTGTTATTCTGTTTGCCTAATAAACTTTATTATTTATGAACAGTGTATTAAAAAAATCCTTGTGTTACTTTGAGGTTGCCAATGCCAATTATTCGACGCTAGTACAGTAGCAGCACTTCAATGTAAATGGTGACTTTCTAATAGCATTTGAACGCTGGGATAGCGCAACGACGTTCGTGACATGGTGCTCATAAATGTTGTCGAGATTGTTTGAGAGAGACTATCAATTTTCCAAAGCACACTTCCCCTTCTACTTATAGTCTAATCCATTTGCTTCACAATTTGGTAGCCTTTCAATTTAGATGTGGAACTGTTCCGGAAAAATAAGAGCTTAGATATAGAAGACTACTTGTACCGGACTTGTGTACTTTTATTTTCTCTCAAATTTTGCAAGGTTCTAAGTGCCATTTGATACACAGAAGTAGTGGATTACATTACGACCCTGAAATACCTTTGAGAGTTGAGCTAATTTAGGAAGTGAAAATGTTACAAAATTGTATTGAAACTAATCCAACACAAACATGTATTTAGAAACAAGTCTGTGCAATATTAGTTTCATTGTCAGTAAGGGTCTATAGATTTAAATTTGGCAGTAGTGGTGAATATATGAACCTATTCTACACAGTCCAAAGATTTGTGACACAATGAAATAGAAGGTTTAGTCATTGATTTTTTGATTCAGGAACTACGCATTTCAAGTCCAAGAATTGTTGCGAGCAATTACTAGGAGATTGTGATACTTCATCTGCATTTCAGCACAATTAAAGCAAACAAGATCCCAAGTAGTAGTGGCGTGTCGATGAGCAAATCCCTTCGATTCAGAACTTTGTGTATTTGATGTGTAGTTTGTACTTTCCAATCGACTGCTCATAACGAGATGGACGCCTAATCTATCAGTTAAAGTTACTTCCATCAATAAATTCTCTTCGCAATGTTTTTCTGTGAAATTCTAAGTTTCTTATAATAAATATTCTCTAACAACCTTATGAATGTAATAGTTTTGTTTCTCACAATGTGCGCTATCTTCTTTTGGCTACCATTTAAACCTCATAATTTCACAGGTGATTATCCAACATGAAATCATCAATGAACTTAAAATACTGTAATTTTTCTTATTTTCCGCTATTTTATTTAATTATTTTAATTATTTTCAATACATTCACACTTTCGCAATGCTCCGATTTTTCCGAGTCAACTTCAGAAAGTTCCAATTTAAAACAGCCGAATAGCTTCCTTGGTTTTGAATTCAGTGCTCCTAAGTGGATCAAGAATGTTAAGTTAGTATATTATATATTTGTGCAGCTTAAATTACTTCTTACGTATGCGAATAGGATATTTTTTTCAGCGATGCTTTCTTTGGTTGCAATGTTATTACCACAAAAATCAAAGACTTCCTAAGCGGTAATGTCTGTGTTTTCCTTATATTGCAATTACCTTTCAGAAAAAGGATACCCAGAAAATGGTCTTTTATGTTGTCGCATAGGATGTCCCCGAACAACGGTACTTTTGAACTCTAGATTATTCACCACCCAGTATTAGTATTACTCCTGCTCCCCACTATTCCCGTATTCCTTTTAATGCTCGCTCAATTTGCAATAAATTAGCCTGTTTGACTTCCTTACTTTCTAATAGCCCCTCGATAGTTTTCATCCCTGAAATATGGCTCAAACCCAATAACTTATCGGATGCAGCATTATCCTTTTCTGACTGCTATAGTGTTGTCCGTTGCGATAGAGAATGTGAAATAAATGGTGGAGGAACAGCGATTTTGATTAACAAATCAATTCCTCACAACTTAGTCTACTCAGCTAATTTCTCCCCTTACATCCAACTCATCATTATTCGTCTCCATGATATCAAGGTTTACATAGGTTGTTGCTATAGAAGCCAATCGGCATCTAGTAGTGATTTCTCAAACTTTCTTTCTCAATTGATTCATCTCGAGATCGTTTTCAAGAACACTGTACTCCTGGGGGATTTTAATTTTCCTGGCATTCTATGGTCGCAGAATACGTTAGATAGACACAACTCCTTTAATGCTCGCATCTTTCTCGACTTTTGCGTGACACATAATCTCTCCCAATTAGTCACTAAAGCAACACATTCTATGAACACAATCGATCTTATCCTTGTCACCGATAGGAGCCTTGTGAGTAACGTCACTGCATGTGCTCCGTTTTCTACCTCTGACCACAATTCTGTTCGATTTTCGCTCCCAACCCTCACTAAGATTTGTAATATATGCCATGTATATTAAAATTACGCAAAAGGTAATTATTTTGCTATGTTTCAAAATCTCGCCACTAAGGAATAGTCAGTCTTATTAAATACTCTCCCTGATGCCGATTCTTACTATAATTATTTTGTCAGTTACTGTACCTTTCTTANTACCTTTCTTATTGACGAATTTATACCAATAATGACTGGAAAACAAAACAATGCTCAAAGCCACTATTTATCAATAACTTACAGACACAGGTAAACGGCCTCTTTGCCTGTAGGCATCGTTATAGTATCGCAAAATACTTAAGAGCAGCTCGCCGACTTAAGAAGTTAAGAGACCGATTGCGAGCCGAAGAAGAAAAAATAGCGAAATCGAAGAACATTAAGAACTTTTATCGTTTTTGCAATAGCCGTCTTACTGGCTCATATGGTATAGGANGTAGGCCACTCATTTCCGACCTAGAGAAAGCAGAACATTTTCCTTGCTACTTTGAATCAGTCTATAAAACACCGACTAAAGCCACTTCTGATTTTCCTTCACGTACATATAACAGGCTAGAATGCATAGATATCCCTCCCAACTATGTCTATGCTACTCTCTCTAAGCTACCTAGACGCGTATCGACCTCACCTGATGGTATACCATATTACTTCCTCAAAATGGCAGCCTTACGATTAGCTAGCCCCTATCAGTTATGTTTCAACGCTTTTTGATGAGAGGTGAAGTACCACAAGCGTGGCGAATTGGACTAGTTAGACCAATTTT
>JAJAVP010000134.1:20455-129738 GCA_020740425.3 Heterorhabditis indica | reverse complement strand
CGATGCAGACACAGCAGAATGTGGTAAAAGTCACGCAAACGGCAAATAAGCAACGAGAGAAACGAGTGTAAAAGCGCGATTGAGAAGCGATGAAAACTTCACAGTGGCAAAAAGAGGAGAAAGTATAAGTATGGCAATGCGACTCAATAAACGGACAGAGGAAGAAACAACGATGAACACACGGACACAAAGAATTGAAGCTGAAGGCCCGATGAATGGGGGTCCAGAAGACAGCAAAATAATAGAAATGATGGAAAACAAGTACAGTGGAAATAGTTAGGCAAGGATAGAAATATGGAAGCACAAAATAGCACAAAGCGAATAAGATGCAACTATTAAATTACGACAAAGTGAGCGAACAAAACAGAGAAGAAAAATAGCAACACAACCACTCACCACAGNAATGATGGGAAACAAGCACAGTGGAAATAGTTAGGCAAGGATAGAAATATGGAAGCACAAAATAACACAAAGCGAATAAGATGCAAATATTAAATCACGACAAAGTGAGCGAACAAAACAGAGAAGAAAAATAGCAACACAACCACTCACCACAGACGAAGACAACAGAATGCTGTACGTGAGAAATTAGAAAATTGACCAACAGTGCCATCGTAAAAACGGGAACTTTAGATGTTGCTCTTCNAGAGAATGACTGGTTCAGAGTGAAATTGAAAAATCCTACACCCATCTCATTGCCCACTGTTTCCCGTCGACGACGCGGAGGGTCGTGGCCAGTAGCAGTGCAACGCTGGAATGACCAGCGGGAAGTAGGAGCAGGGCCTCTGATCTTTCTCAGATCCAAAAATCATATAACCTTATCGGGCCCCAATTCAGCCTCTATCGAAGGTTAATTCGATATGAACAGAAACTAATCTCTGATCTTAGTCAAAAGGCCAAGAAGCTAATTTCATCACCACAGATCAAATCCATCTATGATAAAGTTTGCTGCAAATTAAAGCGCAAATTGCTTAAAGATGATAGAGCACTTGAAAGAAGGCTGTTCGACACCAAAAACAACAAATAACTCTTTTCCCATATTCGTAAACTAACCGCACCTAAAAGAGCAAGAGCAAATTACAATCCAGATTGTNCTCACGCACGACTGGCTTTGCTAATGACTATGCAAAATATTTCGTTTCGGTCTTTGTCAATGACAAAACCTATGTACTTCCTGTCATCGAGTACGCCAGTGTAGTTTGAATTGCGTTCTTAACTTGCGAAATCAAGAAGATTGAAAAAATTCAGAAAGTCTTCACAAGGTTAGTTTACTATCGATGTTTTCCCAACACAAACTACCCCCTGCCGCCATGCCCAGCTACGAGAGTAGGTGTGAAACACTTAACCATCAAAGCCTTTTCCTGCGAAGAGTAGTCACAGACCTAGTGTTAGCCCTCAGCATTTTTAAAAACAAGACAAGACTAACATTTAGTGAATTCTACAGTATTGCTCCATGTAATCGACGAAGAGGACGCTAGTCTTTTAAATTAGAAAAGGCCAAATCCAATCTCCGATTTCACTCCTTTGCATGTCGTACCACGAAATGGCCAAATCTATTATCTCATTTTCATAGTACCTTGCTAGAAGCCACCAGCCCAAAAGAGTTTAGAGAAAAATTTAAATCACTCTGCCTGGGTAGCATTTTTCAATTACAAAGAAAAGTCTAGAATTGGCTCAAGAACAGCACAATTTCTGCTATTTCAGACAAACTCAACACAATCCATCTTGAAGTGCCTACAGCATCCAAGCAAACCCTCACGTAGGCGATCAGGCGTCCTTCTTAAGCAATAGTCCTTCAAAACTCGCTGGAGCCAAAACACAGCCCATTCCACATGTTCCTAAGCATAGGTCGTAATGCAAATACCAAGACAACGGCTACTCTTTTCGGTGCAACATTCTTATGACGAGTGGGTTATTCGATCGAGTATCTCATGGTCTCTCTTAGGGCATAAACATCGAATAGCGATGTGTCTTTATTTGCCATCATGTAAATCGTGTGTTCCCTATTTTTCATTCGAGTTCGGCCGAAATTCTCAACAATACGACCCCACTCATTTTAAATCGTTTTTATCTGTACTTTGTCACCTACCTTAACTAACGGTATCGTTTGCCAATATTGTTAAATATCTTCTTCCTTTTTAATTGATTTGTTTGTACTTGTACAAGCCAATAAATGAATGAATGAACTCACCGTGAAATTCCCATCTCGTCGTTGTCAGCAACCAGCCAACCCGACTGAGCCACTTTGCATTGTCAACTCTGAGGGTCGAGATTCGCATCTGCGAACAAGACGCTGGTTCGAACACTGCAGTTATTAAGTAAACCAAACCAGTAATGAGCTTTAAGATGAGCGTAACTCTCACCAACATCCACTTACCCATTAACAGCTGCAGTGCTGGTGTGTTGACATTTATTAGGTGTATACAAAAGTTCTGTCTTCTTTTCCAAACTTCCCATTTATTCCAATGCTATATAATATACAATTCAATCATCGAAGTATTTTCCCTCTCTTTCTATGACCCTCTACCATCTCTCGGGTTAATTTTGGATTCCTCCGGGAAAGAATGATATCGGCTTGGAGGCAATGAATCCATCGAACCATTTTCGTCCGAAGACCATATCNCGACCTTTCCACTTCCTTGTCCATTAAATGATCTTTTCTGTTCTATTAGGTCGCCCGAATTAGCCACTTCACGACGGTAGTGTTTGGTAGTAACCGTTTTATCCGGTTAGAGGAGCTCATAAAGCAGCACACTTTTCATATCTCACCAGATATACAGAATAACTCTTTTGGCGCGGCTAGTTGGCTTTGCGTTGGCGTTGATGGCAGACCGGCGTCTACCCAAGAATGTGTGCGTTTAGAATTGTCGTATATAATCTATTTTTCGTCGCCGGTAACAATCTTCTACAAGAAATCCCTTCTACGTTGTCCAGCAAGCAACGAGATGCATGTGTTGGGACGGCGGTCGATGCTGTTTTCAGAGAGTTCATGCGGTAGCCACTTTCCGAGCTTCAAGATCTTTCCCATCTCATGCAGTCGCCTCGAAATTGTTGCTTGACCAACTCCCAGATGTTCCGCGAGTTCCTTTTGTGTTTTCGACTGATTTTCATCCAGCGATGATTTCAAAGGATCAGTATTCGATGTTCGTGGCATTCCAGAGCGTTTTCGATCACCAACATCAAAATAACCGGCTCTAAACGTCGAAACCAATATCTGTAAGTATTGTGGGAAATAACATCTTCACCAAGAATAGAGCGAATGGATTCGCATGCTTCAGCAGCATCTTTTCCTTAGCAGAAATTCGCAGAGAATACAGTGGGGAATATGCAGTTTTTGGTGGATCATTGTGTTTTCTGTTTTGTGAGGATCTGTTTACCATCAAATCGCAACATGACTTTTCAAAAACTACAAGGCTAACACTACAAATAGGCAAAAAGGCTGGAATTTATTTAAATAGTTATACTGAGTGCTGAAAAAAGGACTAGAACATCTGTATACACTAATATATGTATTATAGGGGAATTTAGCTGTTAAACAAAGACTGGTCGCCTATAGCTTTTTTCATACCCTTTGGTAACCGGACGTTCGCCCGCATACCACACAACACCCAGCTCCATTAGTCCAGTAACACGTTAACTTGGTAAGCTGCCATTCTTTCTAATTATAGAAAACAAGAGCTGTTTATATCTTCAACTCAAAATGAATTATGCAACGAAGGAAGAGAGAGGTTTGTCACTATACTTCGTTTTACTCTAGAATTTACGACAGGAAAAAGTTAGCGACAGTGGTTCGGAATAAAGTCGAACTCGAATATTTTATTTCATTCTACGATATAGATATAGAATATCCCTATAGATGATATATTCTTTCATTTTCAGCTTCGACTTAGGCATTAAAACTTACAACTGAACCCTGTGACGACCAGTTTTGTGTATCTCATTTTATTTGGATTATGTAGTGGTGTTATAACAATTGTTGGTTATACCACAGAATTGTACTAGTAAAAGAGTTACTATAACAAATACATGGTATATATTATTTATATTACTACCGTCTGTATAAATCTTATGACTTATTATTACCTATTTGCTCAAACATTATCAAGGCATATCGTAACCGTGTATTAAGGTCTGAACCTGTATATCTAGTAGAAACAGGTTTTAAATGTCCTCAGAAGTTAGAACAGCCCTACCAACCAACAAAATCAATTATCTTAGAGTAATCTTTTAAAAAACATAATTTCCTCCTCGTTCCTAATGTTGTTGAGGAATCTGATAAATCCAATTTAAAACGATTAGATCTATATTTTCGTTCCACAATAGTGGCGCAAGTAATATCCTTGAGATATACAAGTAAAGTCCGGGAAAAAGCTAAATGCAAACTATGTAAAAGAAACAGTTTGTTTATAAATCACTCACTTCATGATCTTGTCTATATCAATTCACATTTCAACTATAGATAAATATCACATTATTGCTCGGAATAAAGAAATCGTTACTGTCTTTACAGTGTCAGTTTCTACTTGACTGTAGTTAGAAAATACAATACATTCCCTGGATTATTTGATGAGAATTCTTCTACATTCAAGTGAGAGACAAAAATTAATGTATAAATCCAGAGAAGCTAATATACAATTAATTTTAAAAAGGAACATTTTCTTGAATACCGCATCAAGCAATACATCTTATTTTTGTGGTATTCAAGAAATTTTTTTGCTCCGTAATAAAATAAAGTCACATATAAATGACCCGTTGAAAGTAGAGAGGGAGAAAGTGGAAATTATAGGAACAACAGAAACAGAAACATATCTTTCAAAATAAATTCAAAATGAAATCTTAGTAAAATAATTAAATTAAGTTTATTTTGCGACTAACAAAATGTGCTTGCTCTTTGTATATTTCTAGCATGATACAATATACGTCCCCGAAATGGTCAAGGTTTAGCCTGTTGATTTAGACTTGTATTCAGCAATGACGCCTAGTTGTCATACACTTAGATATTATTCACAATATTAGGAAATGATAGTATCAAAAAACTGTTCCATATTAAATGGCAGAAAAGGAACAAGTATTTTCCATATGCCAGATTAGCAACAGTTATTACTGAACTGCAATTTCAAGACTGCTGGCTGAGCCCAGTGATACGCGATCCAAATCCTCTGGGGACGTTTTGTACTCATCCTAAAACTAGACCAAACTCACTAGACTAATTAGTTAGACCTAAAGCAGTCTCATGATAATATCTCAGTGATATGTTAGTTACCTGATAGCCTGATTCCGGTGACTCAATTTCTTCTGTGGTAGTGAGAACAACAGCGGACGAAGTTTTTGACGGTTTTCGTCCACCAGAAAGTTTCATTCCAGAAGCATGTAGATTGTCTGGACGAGTTGCCCCCAGTGTAGTTGATACCGTATATGATCGAGACATATGTGGTGGAGCCTAAGCCAGTAAAGAAATAAGAAGTTACAATATATATTATTCACTAATTTTTTCCCTTAACTAGAACATTTTCTCCATATTTTTTTAACAAAATAAAAACTCCATCCATTAATTGGTAAACTACAACGGCTATTATAATAATATACCTTTCTAAACAATGATGAAATCTTGTCAAAATATCCTCCTCTTTTACTAGTTTCAGGCTCTTCCTTTCTAATTTGATCTCTAGAACATAGCTTGTCTAGAGTATCTCTAGATGGTGTTGTTGGTGAGATAAAACATGGATTTGCTAATGATACATAGCAGGGATTCATATCATCCAGGCCAAAAGTCAGTTTGGAGAGTTCTGTAGAAGGCGATGGAAGATCTTCAGGAAGTGTTGGCTGTAATCTCCGTGGAGGCTTGAGTAAACCCAATGCCCTGGGCCTGTCAGGTGCAGGAGCATCGCAAACTGCAGTTGTGGTTTCCATGCCGCGTTTGCCATTTTCATTAAGACGTAGTGACGTCATAGTCTCCGATTGTGTGCGCTCAAAGAAAACACAATGGGTAGATGCAGATTTCGGAACTTTTGCTGGACATGCTTGAGTAGAATCCTGTAAACACAAGTATATATATATATATATACACATATATATATCCTTTTGTATACTGTGTTTTAGGCGTAAATATCAATAAAGTATTAGAGATCTTCCTAGTGTATTCTCACTCATCTCGTTGTTTTCTTTCTTTGCATAGATATTTGTTATTCCACTAGCCTGACAATCAAAATCCTGTTTTAAGCACAGTGGCTTGTCACATCTTTTAGATGATGCTTCTGGAGTTAGAACTCCTTTCTTAATTAAGTGCTGTTCATACTCCAGCAGTTGACCCATAAAGTTGAAATTTGGTGAAATAGAAGGACGTTTTTCTTTCACAAGCCTAAAATTTAAAAAAAAAAGCCCTTAGAAGATTACCACCAATTTTGATCATAGTCGTTTACTTATTTTCCATTCAGAACAATTCAGTTGCATTTATTTGTTTTTCAGTTCTTTATTTTTCCAACCTTTAAATGTGTGCTTTTATCTTTCATGGTATTCCAAATATATATCATTTTCTTATCCTGTTTGATTCAATATACAAATCAGTAAAGTAGCCTAGTACTAAAGAACACATAATTCCCCTCATTTCCGAGGAACCCCTAGCAATTTTAGTTGGAATGCGTCCTATTCTGCAGTGTTGAATATCAACGCTGACTCATTCACATCGATTCCTCCGACACACGCTCTCAAATTATTACGAATCCCATTTGCATATTGCGACAAATGTGAGAACAGCACTCAATGCTCATAAATCACTGACCGTTGACAACACGCCTTATATGAACCTTTCGAATACAACTACGAAGAATATAACGTATTTTTCAATACATGTAACTGGAAAGGTTATAAGTAACAAATCAAGTGTCTAAGAAGATGGATGGATTTGATTAATCTATTTTATGGGTTTCATCACATCAAGTCTTGCTAATTGTACGTTTTCCAAGAAATGGGATATTTTCATGAAACAACAAAGTGCAAACCAACACCTTTGTACTTATTTTAAATTTTTTACGGCTATTATGCATGATGTTCTTTTTTATATCCATTAAAATGGTGGTATGGATATCCAATAGTGCACGAGTGCAAATGTTCTTCCAAAATACCTTAATATTTACATACTTGTATGCGTCCTCGGAGGACATATTTTTATATCTCATCACATATGAAATTGCTAGAGTAGGGCTTCTTGAAATTCCAGCCAAGCAGTGGATGAGAACAATGTTGTTCGTTTTTCTAACATGTTCTGAAACAATTTAAATGATCATAGATTTTAGTAACAACAGCTACTACTGCTGCTATGACCACTACTATATTACCAATACACATAGTTCAATTGCAATACCTATAAATAAATTGATACTATGAACAGGCAGTGATAAAAGTTCGAACTACTTTTCTAAAAGCAAATTTAACCATTTTAAATTAGATCAACAGAATTATAAAACCCAACCTAAGAAATTCCAAGCTTTCTCGAAGTGAGGCGATAGCTTTTCTTGATAGCTGTCGTTGACAGGAATTCTTAAGAAGTTATCATCATTTGTAATAGCAGTGGCTCGTGGACAGCCAACCGATAGGTTCACAACGTATGTTATTTTTCTCCTCTGAATATATATAGAAGTAAATAAAACGTCTAATAATTGAATTTGCTTAATCTTTTGGGGTAGTCTCAATACCAATATTTAATACAAAAATATTTCTCCCATGATTTCGATCTTACAGACGTCATGTATATTACAGTTAATTACTCAGCGCTGTCATCAGATAATCTGTCAATGCCAATCATACACTTCCCCTTGAAATGGGCTCGGATGAGAAAAATGATACCAGACATACATGACTAAACAGTTTAAATTACATTATCGAGCAGGATATATGTTTCTAGTTGACGCTAACTCACAGTCGTTATATCTTAACTCAAGCATATAAGAAATGACTCAAATTTCAAGAGAAATAGGACAGAAACATTTTAAGTGGTTGATCAGCATATATTCTCGCCTTCATCTCTTCAGTGTCCAAAGCGTCTTGTTGACTTCCAAGATATAAGAAGGGCAGAATTTGTGTAGGTCCATCTGACTGCTGTTGTGAGAGACATGGCTGGGAAAGGCTGGCAGGCAGTCGATTCATAACATCAACCTCTCCAGCAGATTCACACTGCTGGGGGTACTTGCTTCGGAAATTATCGAATCCACCTGTAAGTTACCAGCTGATTGAATTAATTACATAAAATCAATTAAGACGTTAAATTTGTAATTCTCATAACAATTAGAACTTCAATCTGCTAATAGATATCTCGTTTTAGAGCGAAATCTTACCGCTTCTAAACTTATGCTTTATTAAAATTAACATGAAAAATAGTATAGAAACAACTAAGAATTAATAAATAGCCGCTTATGGTAATGGAGAAACCAATAAAACATACTAAGATGTGTAGTGCCGTCTGCCTTCATAATGAGACACATAATAAAATGCTCTGAGCTCATGCTCTAATACGCTTTCACTTGGATCATAGAAACTTAGATAAGAAAATAAAGGCTCGTGTGAGCAGTATATTACTTCGATGCTAAAAAATGTAAATCTTTTGGTTCTTATTCTAAAGTCCAACTATCCCATGTATAAAACATGAAGCCTATTATAGCCATCATATGCAGTACATTACGTTCCACGTTTAACGGCTACTTCTATTACGAACACACATTAATCTTGTTTTACTGTAACAGATATGTGTAGAATTAAAACAGATCATGATTAAAATAACGGAGAACACCACATTTGTTTATATTTTATATTATGAGGAAGGGCGTAACCATGGTGACAAAAATCGCTAATTATACTTAAGGTGAAGACATTTCGCGTACATTAAACGCCAGTTTTTAGAAACATTACAATAAGTTTAACAAAGTTTGAAGGAAAAAAGAAAGACCAAGAAGCAGATGTATAAGATAATGTAGAAATAACCAAGACAAGCGATTTAATAAAAAAAAGGCGTAGGAAATTAGATAAATATATAGTTTAATAAATGCAGAGGACATAACAACACTAATGAAAGTCCAAAATGGAACTAAACGTGGAGAAAATCTACGAAATATATGATTCTGCTACGGTAATTGAGATAGTAAGAGGTTAATGTGCCTTAATTAACAGATGGTATCAGTGATGAGAAGTGGTATTGGCGAGAAAACTTCTTAAATTGCTTTTTCTGAAAAGGAAATCTACATGATGAGGTTGATGGGTGAATTTCATATTCCAGATTTAACTGAAATGTCAAAGAACAAGTAAAATAAAGGAAAATGCTGCCGAGAAAGCGATAACATAGTGAGTGAGTACGCACGTAGTGTAAAAAGTAGCGAAATACACTGCAGTTGGTAACGAATCAATATGGGCGCTCAACTGTGTGCGCAATGAATCATCAACAGGTGAGATTGATCAATGTGGATGTGGAGTTGTAGATCGACGACTACCTGATGTCTAAAAAGTGAAATCACGGTCACAGAGCTATTATTTGATTATTTCTGCAGTATACGAGAAGGCAAAAGTCTGTGTTAGTTAATAGGACATTATCAAAATGATAGCACTATCTGTGATCAATGACTCACTCACATTCTCTACACAAACAGATCTAGTAACGAACGACGTTATCATACACGAAATAGATAATGATATCAATAAATTAGTAAATAAATTTCACATTTTTCACGTATAAACTACTGTATAGCACCTTAATATTACTAAATACTTTTATTATAAACTATTAGTACCATCATGACCACCACTAAAACTCAATTGCACATACATCTGAAACTCACTTGTTGAAGGTTCATCCGGACTTAATACTAGTTCGGGGACAATGAACAGTGCAGCTCTGGGAACCTGGAGTTTTGCTTTTGGCCGCTTTTGACGATGTTTGCTTTTCTTCTTGCGATCCTCTCTCATTGTGAGCGATCAGCAAGTGTTGACTTCGATTGAGCTCCAGTGACTACTGTATATTTCTTAAGTTAACGCACTTGGCTAACAGCGAATTGTTGGAAAGTGGTTGATGTAATCGTCTTAGAAGTACTGTTGGCTTATGACCGAATATGACTTGGAGAATTGAGGCTAGACGGCAGACATCATGGCCAGAGACGCAGTTCAACCAGCCGGCGGGTTGGAAAACAAGCCAGCCGCGCGATCGATGTGGGTGAGTCATCCTTCCTCTGAGGAAATCGGCTCCGCCTACTTTCCAGGCCTTAATGGGGACTGCTACAAAATGATTCATACGAGATGGTGATTGAGTCACACTGCCTGAGGCGCTTTTTCTTCGCAAGCAGACTAGAAGTTCCTAGGTGGATAGTTATTTAGAATACAAAGAATGAACAGAAACTATTTATAGATAAGAACTGATGACTTACAGCGCATCTTTAAATCTTGATAAAATGTGATTATCAATGTACTACTATGGTGCTTTCCTATGTACAACGATCAATAATCCTATTTGGTGCCTATTAGAACAAAATGCTTTCAATTCTTCGTTTTTATAATTGATTTGGTTAATCATGTGCGGTGATTTGTGATACATAACCAACAACGATCTCATAACGTCCGCTAAGCCATCATCATTTTATTTGAATACCTCAATGTATCTTCTCAGCTTAGACACAGGCAAAGATGGCTATTGTCCACTGCAAAAGGGAAATGCAATTTTGTTTCTTCAGTGAAGTAGTTATAAATTTTAACATTCACATGAAATGAAACTGCCTTTTCGATGACGATTTCGAGATGAAGATGCAACTAACAATTACTTGAGGACAATATATTAATTATATAATGCTGGATGGAAGGTTGGATAAGTGATCCAATTTAATTTTTACACAGCTGCTTGTTTTGACATGTAGTGCCAAGCCATAGTACCACAAATGCAACTTCAGAAGTGACAGGAGCTTGGCATCACCGCATGAAAATGGGTGGGGTTAAAGTTGGCACGCAGACCTAATTGAAAAGAGAGGAAAGATGGGTATATACGTAGAATGTTGAAGAAATAAGGAAAGCTTTAAGTGGTGGGGTGACTTATCATAAAATAATGTGAACATGACTTAAAAGGCAAAAGATAAAAGCACTCTCCAAACCTGAAGCCATAATATGAGAAAGAACAGCCTTTCGTGTATCTTATATTGAATTAACGAACATTTTTTTGTATAATAAAGTTCGATGACGACTAAAATAAGTGAGAAATGTTGAAGTGAAATTTTCCTGAATTGGCTACTCCAGATTAAATCATAAATTAAAAACTGTTACAAAAGAAAAAAAATCTCTGAGAAGTTAGAGTCAAAGACAAATCAGATAAGTCAACTGATATATCCGGAATAACGAAAGGCTATCAAGTGTTCCCAACCTGAGTAATTTAGTATGTAGCTTCGAAGAACCACCCACTGTTTTTGAGATCTGTGCATACTTCGCTTCTCTCATGCTTAGTCATAGCGAAAACGCAGCAGGAAACATTTGTTAGTAAAGGTTCGTAGAGAAGAACACAAGGAAGTAAAGTAGTTGGAATGTGATCAGTTACAGTGTAATTGTGTAAACTGAAAAATCTCGAAGTAGAAGGAGTAAGATAGCACGTGGGCTAGAGTGATGGGAATTGTCATTTTAGAGGAAACATGCTAAAGCCTAGTGAAGATTACGAAATTAAATAAAAAAGCTAGAAATAATTATGAAAAACGAGATTGCGCAGAAAAAAAGGACTAAAAATACCTAAATAAAATTCAGAGCCACCCAAGTTGTATTCGCAGAGGAAATGTCAAGACATTCTCAATTCAAATTTGAAATGTGTCGGTCAAAAGTCAGTAAGTAAAGTCGAATCAAAAATAATAGTTGCAGGTCCCAAGATATTAAAACATGTTTTGTATGTTTTTAAATAGATGGGAAGTAAATAAACTCTAAAAAATCTCACCTTCTAAAAGCTTGATACTACGAAATTTCTTTGTCTCCTCCAGTTGGTCTCTTAGTAAGCGAAGAATTTTGGCTGGATTCTCTGGCGCATTGCAGGAGGGAATTCTGACATCGAGAAAATCTACATTTTCCATTTTCACTCCTCCCATTCTTTCTTCTTTATTTTGTCCACTTTCAATTTCTTATTTATTTTAGACAACCTCCTTTTGGGACACAGTCTCGATGGTTTTTCTGGTTGATCATCAGCATACAAAACAACGTCCATCATTATACCAGTATCTTTATTGGTTGTTGGTCCAAATAAAAGATTGAGGAGGTTCTCGTGACCAATCTGAAATTCAGTTTAGTTCAAAATTCCTAATATTAATACTGCATATTAAGAAATAATAAGCTAAGTAGTTACCACCAGTGCTAATGATTCATATACATCCATCAAAGTTTGAACATGTCATAATGAGAGAAACAAATACTTTATCAAAAATTCTGATAAACAAATTGACATGTCTATTATAATTCTAACAAATTAGCGAGAAAACTTATCTTTACATAATCCTTTATAATTAGAATCATACCAAACTGATAAAATTATTGAATGGATATACCTCAGCGATAATGATTTCAACTCATATTCTGCATGCAAACAAGAAAAAAATCAGAAATGAATATACGAATTCACAGGTTTTGGTTAACAATTAATATTAAATTTTACCCTTAATCAACGATCTTGTTTACTGGAACTAATTTGTAAAGAGGTATATGTAAATTTTGCATAATAAATATGTACTAAGGACAATTCAAGATCTATTTCTGATAGGGTCAAAACCAAAAGTCCAACTGAAATTCCTTCAAATAATAAAGTAGTAAATTTCTGGCGGATCGCGGTGAATGATGAATATGTAATGTATAAAAAACATCTAGTCATATCTGATTACTAATGCTTTCTACAGTAAGATTATTTGGGTGTTAGTCATAAGAATAAATTTGAGTTCTTGTAAATAATATACTATATCACAGTAACTACATGGTTATCAATGTTACAAGTGAGAGGCCCAATAAACAGTAAATATATAAATTACCATTTACATTTACACTATTTAAACAGCCCGAAAACAGATCTTTAGATACCAGCAGACTAGGTAAGACATGAGGCTTGAGGCTAATATTAATATCTTCACATCCACCATATGCCTCTACGGTTAGACGAAATATTACCATGAGGTGATTTTCACTCCGGACATGAAGATAACCGCTGCGAAAGTGGAAGCCAAGATTTGCCCTTTGGTTCTTGACTTACGATCTATGGACTAAACGAGATAAACCAGTAGGAACAGTGCAAGAACATGTAGTAATTGCAGTCGATACTTCACATCAATTAGTCACCACTGCGCAGGGAACAACTATGACTAACTCCTGGAGATGGAAATTAGATTCTATAAAAACATATCCATAGATATCACTTAGTCATTCGTGATAGTCACAGGCTTAGTTATTAAATTTCAACAGATCAAATTTAGTCATAATTTCAACGAAAACAACTATGATTAAGGCTCGGAACGCTGATCTGTATGAAAACATTAGCCTTTCATGTTATTGGATGAAGAATCATGTATCGTTGTCATAGTAGTAATGATTAATTTCAAGGCATTGAATTTGTTGGTATTATGCTAGTTAGAAGCAAAATCTAAAAACATTAACTATGGCATTTACCCTTATTTGTGTCCATGAAAATATAGTAGATCAGAGTCTCATAAATGGTTCATAAGTTGCAACTAGTCAGAAGCTTAACTTATCACTTGATAAATTCAAATATATGTAGCTTATTTTACACATTAAATATAGATTGCCAAAATATTAATGGAGCCACAATAATTTAACCACTGCATATATTAAGTATATTCACACATAGTTAAGTGACTAAGTTTAGAGATGCAATTCAACGGTTCATATGCATATATATGCGGAATAATAACTACAGAAACTTTAAATCGCTCTTGACATAAGTAGAATGACAAATAGCTCTTTTTGAATTGGAATTAATCACTCTTAAAATTTTAAGTCATTTTCAGCTCATTTTTAGTTTATTGGGTAATTTTAATGATTAAAGCAACATGAAAATAGGGTCAGGAGCTCAACATATTGGTAGATAGGATATTGTTCTTAATCATTCCATTAAATCAGTGAAATATTACCAATACTTACAGACATCTTTATTATGTGAAGTTATAAGACTACCTATGACTAATTTCCAATGCCTTTCTCTTAGTACGATTAAATAAATAAAAATAAGTGTCGGAATGCATATCATACAAGAAAGATATCAATTAAGCGCAAAATCCAAAGAAAATGGATATATTTGATATAAATTTCAGTACTATGTTGTAATAAACGGCACTGCAAATCCAAGGACATCTAATTATTTATACTCCACATGCAGTTCCTAGAACGTGATTTGATGTATTCTCAAAATCTTATAACTAAAATCATACCATAGTAGAAAACATTTCTGGGATTTAATCCAGACTTCATTATAAAGGTATTTTCCCAAATACTACTAGTTCGTATATTTTAATCAACAAATATATCCATCTTGCGGGCTACTATATTTCCTTACACGTTACAACTAAACATCTAATGGCGATTCACTAAACGGCTCCATCCAAATATTGGGAAAGTGCATTTAATCCTAATTGGGAAGCAAACTCTGACACTTTGTCCTTCTAAACTATGATGCTGAGTTCATTAACGTTTAACAATGGAAGCGCTAGGGATAATTATCTCTAAATAAAACTTGACAGATAATAATTAGACAGTTTCTCTTATGAAATGGAGTGAGTAAGCCTATTAGCAGACATGATGCAGGATGAGTATTAATACACCGTCTGGAGGGAGAATTAATTCCATAAAATGTGTTTAATATAAGAAGTGCTCATTGCCTGTCTGAGAACACTCGATTTAATTACGACGAAATAGTAGAGAGAAAATCTTCTGAGCAGTCAACAGGTCACTCAGCAATGAGAAAAGCTCGCCTAAATACTTCAGTGTAAAATAACGCAAACAGTTTTTGTATGTGTAAATAAACAAGCGTCACGAATGTTACCACAATATGAATCACCCGATATAGCCAACTCAAGTTTCACCATATCGTGTTAGTATGAAAATATTTATAACGTTACGGGATATTACTAATAAAAGTCAGCTAGTATTGGAAACACTATAAAGCAATTAATTGAAAAGTAATCCTTTTATAGCCACGTAGATTTTTCTAGAGGGTGAAGACAATTAAATATCACAAATCCAAATGATATCTACAGTAAAGAATATATTCACATCTTACTAGTTAACTAAGCAGAAATTACAACTCCTCAATATGGAATTGAAATTGTGTACCAAGCCTTCTTATTATAATACCAGAGATTTCAAAATATGCAGAAAAATGGATGACTTGTTTTGGTTCTTCAGCGTAACATTACACTGAAAGAGTTTGGCAAGAATAACGTGGACCTCACAAGGGACCACCTGATATCAATGACATCAAATTTTATTGCCTGGTCATTTCTCATTTACGACAGATTTTATAGTAGACATGTGTGTAAAGCCAGATTTTCTATGATTTAACTAATATGTTATTTTAAAGTATAGAAAAACTACGGAATGGAGTCACATTTTCCAAGAAAAATTCTGGCTTGTTCTAGATTAAATCCCAATTCATGTATAAAAAACTCTTTTACTTGTTGTTAAAAACTGACTGAAACATTTTGACCATGAATCTGATACAAAATTTGTAATAATACATTTCTTCCTATTTTCAAAATAAGTGTTAAAATGTAAGGTTCGTAGGATTTAGTCCAAACAAAATTAGAATGTATAAATTAATTTCCTTATAAGAACTTAGAAGTGTGCAAACATAGACAGGTCACATTAACAAAAATTTATGAGACAAAGTTTCCAAAATGGCTGGATAAAAGCTTTAAAATCGACGAGAAGTTAACGCAGAGATAATAAGAGTAGGAACGGACAAGCAAAACAAAAACGCTTACGCATGAGTGAAACCCATTATATGTGACTAAGTCTATTCAACGCCTTTGTGATTCATGAGAACGTTAGAAACGGATTAGTCATATGATGATATTCACGGATTACGGTAGCTTTAATTTTTTATGCGGTGCATCATGGGATGAATACTACGCAAATATATGAATGGTCTAGACATAAAGGTAGGATCGGTTTATTTTGGATTATAAAGTAATTATTTCCTTCGATATTGTCCAAAACTAGGACTAAAAAAAGTTTAGCTAGTGGTCTGAGTTCTATATATGTGCACCAAACTTGTTTCCAAAGATTAAGTTTAACAATTAGTATAGCAGGAAAAAAACTCCCTCTAAGCTTATAATATTAAATTGCGTAAGAAAAAGTGAGCAAGATAATGAGAAGTTGCACATTGTCAATTAAATCATTTAAAATTAACCACTGAATATCATTTAGAAGTAAACGAAAGTTGCGGCAGCTTAATCTAACATCTGGCCACACCGTGCTTTAGAGATATTCATACAAATACTATCCTATGAGCCTAGAAACAGACTGATAAAGCCTATCTAATACTCAAAAACTCCCTAATTATATCAGATGCTCAAAGACCTCATCTGGAGGCTAGCTACATGCCGTAAAAACTAGTATCGAATATTTGATTCAATACTATTTAACTAAGTAAAGTACAAGCTTTAAAAGACGCTAACCAAAAGTGGAAAAGCACTTTCTTTTTCCATATCTTTTCATTTATTTTTCAAATGTTATGTACGTACCGCTATAATGTAAATTTTTATACCTTATACTTTCCTCGAGTAACATTTCTCATATTATTTTATAGATAAATATATGTAAGAATAAAATTACAGTTAACGCAGCGTAGAAAATGTTGGTATAATCATAAATAAATAATCAAATTTTCTTCTAGATAGTTAACAAGACCGCTAAATTTAAAAATAATAAAAATATTCTTTCTTACTCAATGTTTGTATTTTAGGGAATACTGGGATCATTACTGCATTGCGTAAAAGTGGTAGTTGCACTTTGACGTACATCCAGAATCAATGCATTTGGTGCCCTTCAGGTAACTGCTTTGAAGTCAACGTGATTTCTTTCTACGTAACGAATTTGCGTTATACTCATTAAAAGTATACTAAATTTACCGTGAATTTTCAAAAAAAAGAGAAATGGCTATTGCAAAATAGTTGCAGGACGAAAAACAAGGCTATCCTCAAAAATCAACCACATCTAGAAATATCCGAGTGCAGTTTGGAATAAAACTATACCATGATTTGAAACATTTATATTGTTCATTATTGTGGTATACAGATTTAACGCGCTCGGATATTTTCCCAAAGCAAACGTTAGTGACTTCTAGTCTTTAAAGCACTTTCATAGGGGAAAAACTAATATTACTAAGTACTAGTAACTATTTTAAAAACGTTTCATTCGAGTTCATTTAACATATTACAATACTAGAACTTCACTGCAAATAGATAGACAATTCAATGAGAAAACTGCCTGTTGTGAGTACATTACCTGTGCACTATAAAGTACTTAAGAAAAAGTAGCCGACGACGGATGGATCTGCCGTAGTAGCCACTGGTGCCATATGAGTATGCGAAACTATATCATGTTGCGTAATGAAATTCCATTCAGAAGATTATGAGTCACGATTGAAGACATAGTACGAGTGTACATAGTGAATACGTTAAATCCCGTATCACCACTATAAGAAATCACACGGATAGCCGTTCACCGCAATGCAGCAATGATCCGATATTATCATGTGATGCGACAGCTTCAAAGTATCTGGTATGTTTGGCTAAAATATGACTCACTAACATGTGTGCCAGTAGTCTTCTGAACTACTCAATGAATCAGCGCAAAATGACGTTACTTTTTAAACAGAGAACACCGAGATCATCGCGATCACTCCCTATCTATCGCTTAATTGTATCTAAAAAAAAAAGAGCACACAAAAGAAATAATCATAGGCACTCCGAAATTGTCTAAAAATACTACGTTGTAATTATATATCTTCAGTACTAGTTGAAAACTCTTTTGTAGTTTGAAAAACAAACCTATTATTAGATCCTTTCAAATCCTAATCAATAATTGTTAATTACGCCAAATGATTTAATTTACACTTTATAATGTACCAGCAGAATAAACGATTTTGAAAAACCACATGGATAGTATTCAATCCCATTAGGAATATGAATGAGAGTACCGTGTGAACTACCAACTACTTTTTAACGATATTAACACAAAAATTGGATTATAATCAGTAAAAGATACGCGGCCTTCTTAAACATCTGGGAAAGAAGCGCAAAACAATAAATTAATTCTTCTCCAGAATAATTACAAGTGCTCAATTAACTGATGAGTGACAAAATTAGCGCGGTGCTGTCTAAAACTATCTGCCGTCACAAATTAATTTTCGAAAACTTAACTTTATGAAAGATGCCATTTATGTTAGTTACGAAAAACCTCTAAATACTGGTAACTATCTCCAGACGAATATTTCAAATAATGTTATTAGTAATGCACCAGTGAAGATAAACTAACTTTGTTTTCAAATAGTCTTCTTCGCATCATCTTGGAGAAAAATGAATTGACGGCATATCGTACGTGAGACTGATTGAATTCAGAGCAACATCTACAGTCAACAATAAGCTGAAAATTAAAGCATAAAAAACAAAGAATACCAATAAAACAAAGGATTTATTGAAAAAGTTAAAGAAAATAAGTATGAAAGCTAAATGACATTAACCGTTGTTCTATCTGAGTTCCTGACAAGTGAGGCGAGAGCAGAAGCTGAAATCTCCATACTGTCTCGCAGCACTGTCATTCCCTGAAAACCATCGTGAGATCACATCAATAGTAAAAAAAATTTATCGCGGAGTACCGGAATAAAAGTATAAAATGTAATAATTTAAGAGAATGCTAAATAAGTTTTTAATAAAACTACTGCTTAGATATATAAGAAACTGGATACGTAGGTGACATTATGTACATCTACAAGCATATTGTTCCTATTATAACTTCATATTAGGAATGAATACAATGGAAATGATATCATAGAAATCATCAAGGCCCTTGCAAACAAATATCTAATAACTTATACAGGAAATCATTTCAAATACTATAGGACGCCAAGTCCCGTCTCGCTCATGATTCTTGAAATTTGAGCCTTTTTGTTCAATTATTTATTTTAGACATTATATTATCTGATCTACTAGCAGCAAAACTAAATCTTTAAAAGTACAAAGCATAGAAGACCTTGCATAGAAGTAACTATTTTGGAAAATTATGTATATTAATTTTCCAAAATATTGCATATGAATAAATTATTAAACAAAGAGACTTGGGGTACAAACTTAAATACATTTTAAAAGATGAAAAATGGATATCTTTAATGGTCTCGATGTACAAAAGAAATCGCAACTTCCCCATTATATATTACATCATCTCACATCACTAAGTTAATGTGACATCACTTTGAAACAGCAATGTGAGCGGAAATTGTTTACATATATATATAAAGATTACGGCTTTGTCACTAGGAAGTTTAACTAAAGTTATAAATATGGTCGTCACTGGATTACCAAATATGGAAAATAAAAGTATTTAGGAACATGATAACTCCACTCCCTTCATTTTAATTGGAAGTGTAAACATCTATTAAACGGACGATCATGCTGTACAAGTAGCAAACATTGGGTAACTGTTGAAGCTGGGGTAAATAGGGTAGATAAGATCATGAAAAGAACTTAGAAAACCTAGAGAAAAAGTTGCACTGCTACTAGAATATTTCAATACTTAACAAACGAAGACAAGAAAACGACATAATTTAAACCATACACTTTAGATTACCTAAAGCAGGCAGACAGTGAAACTATAAAAGTTATGCTTTAGTTGAAAAACAAAATGCAGGTGATGTAGATATTTGATGCCATAAACGAGTTATTTTTAGAAAATGACGCCAACTAGTATTTCTAGGAAACTAGATTAGTGAATTGATACAAGAGGTAATAATGCAGTCGTAAATCATTTTTAGTTGTGATGAAAGGCAAATGCAACTGAACTACAGCCAAATTTGTTCTCCAAATTTTCAGTAAAACTTAAAATTATAGGAATATAGATCTGGAAAATTTTAAATTCCTACCTCATGAGATAGAAGATTTGTATTACGTAATAATTTCATTTCATAATATTTCTAGGTTACTCGAAAAAAGCATTCAAGTAGAAAACAATTAGTGGTGAGATGATTTCGATCCAATCAGGAGAAATATGATACGTTTATGAAATACATTATTCAAATTATAAGAGTACAAATACACTTTGCAGCTTACATAGTTATCATCTCAGAAGGAAGAATCTTAAAAGCATTGTTTTTTGTTCTAGTATTCTACATTCAAAAAATGTTATATTGGATATCATAACTTCCCCACTGAACAAGCTCATTTTAAAGTTGAACAGAATCAAGAAGCATTACCTTTTGCGTGATCAAATATCTAAACCGTGTTATCGGAGTTATAATGAAACAAAAATCAAGAAAAAGTGATTATGGATCGTAATAACGCCGCATAGTTACAGTAACTCAACCCAGCAAACCCCTATTAACTGATTTCTATGACGATGATGCGGCAGTGGAAATCATGTATCAAATTACGTTTCCATGAATTAATAAAAACTACGCATGATTGACATAGAAATCGATGACAAGTAAGACGTATGCGCCAGTAAGATAAATAGAACGATAATTAACAGATTAAATAATAGCTAATTACAACTGCAAATAAATAAAGTCAAAAAAACGAAGCTGAAAGAAAGAAACAGAATATATGAGGCGTTACGCAACACCTAATCTATTAAGTAGCTAAATAATCCATAGATCTCTATAAAAGAACAGTATTTCTTTGCTTAAATATTTTTAGTCGGTGTAAGATTCAATGGAATGAATCGAAAACTTATCTGCTATTTACGTACTGATAAAATGCGGTGCTTTAATCAGAATTTTGAAAGGTTACTAAATTACAACCACCTTCACGAAAATACTAAGAGAATCAACAAAAGTAGTCAAAACTTCTGAAATATAAACATAAACAATACACTACAAATATAAAAAGGTTGCATTTTTAAAGGCTACAAACACTAAGATTGTCAATTCAAAATTTCTCATTTAGACCTATGTATTGATAAGGCTACTCGTCAAGCCACTGTTAAAAACACTGATAAGTTATAACTGCTTGCAAATCAGCTATTAGAAGATATAAATCGAAATCACTGCATTCACAAAATATAGCATTCAAATGGAGAAACATAATCGTCCTGAATTAATGAAACTTTAAAATAATGACATCAGTTCCTGAATATGTTTTTCAAAACAAGATCTCCAACTACGTAGTGGGTTTGAAGAGTAATTTCGTTATTTACATCATTAATATGTGCATTAACAAAAACCAAATCGGTAGAATATTTAAAAGAAGTTTCATAATCAAAATCTAAGTGAAAAGTAGTATTTTCAAGCTTAAATAGAAAACAAACCAGTTTAATGTTACCAAGCCTACAACAGATCTAAGCCTATCGAAATAACTAGGGAATATTAGCATGAAAAAGACACAAGTACAAAGTATAAATGGTTAAATAATGTTCTACGCACAAATCCTGCTAAAAAAATAGCACAGTATACTGCGCTATGCCATGATTTTTAAATACAAGAACCTGTCCGTTGCTATTTCGTGCATAAACACATAGTATAAGGAGAAATAGATTTATATAGCCCTCAATTACAGAATGAATGCATATTTTAGTACTGTAATTAATCGAATAAGATAGAAGAACACTGTGATATTAGATTTCACTCCAACTGATAAAAACAAATGAATCCCAAATTAGTAATTGATCTCTATTAACTTAAGAATATATACACCCGTCTCACCTGTTCGAGTCGTCCATTACATCGATTATCGATTGATTTATTGATTTCCAAACGAAGCGTAGAACTAGCTAGGCAACAGGACGGCCGACTAACGCTAGTAGTTCGAGCCGTCTACCCGCGCTCTCTAGTTCTGTCGCATGCCAGCGTTTCTCCAAAATACACACTCTATTGCCTTTCCTCCTAACGCGTTCCGCTGGATGACATCATAGGGTGATGTCATAAATTGTGAAATGGTTGCATATTATTATTCTGACCTTGTTCTTAAATGCCTCATTTTATGTATGAAGCAGAGATCTGCATTTGAGGAGATTCCTTTGGATACGATTATATATAGTTCTGCCTTAGATGAGAGGGTTCTTTTTAAGGGCATGGCTAAATTAAATATCGTAATACTACAGCAAATACTTTATGGTGAAAGGTAAGACGGTTTAAACATGTGTCTAAATTTTATAGTTGGTAAAATTTCTTCTTCCTTATGTTTTCCACAGAAATTTCTATATGTATGTATGTGTTTGAGGATAGAACTGATTTCTAACTCATTAGCAGATGAGCTTTTTTTAAACTAAGAATTCTAAAATAAATTTTTAGCTGAATCTGAAGTGAAGAAAACCAGCTGCTTTCGTGTTTTCTTATAATAGCTATGCATTTTAACTAATATTTACTTCATAGGCTTAATAGTTTCAGTTCTGAGCGCATTAAATTTTTTTCATATTAAATTTCAAGTTGAAATTTGGAATGTGATACATAAATTCTGAGTAAGGAAATTCTTAGGATCTCACTTTTAAGCCATTCTGTCATAACTAATGTTTTTTTCAGATTGTGATAGTTAACTTCATCTGAATTTCCCAATTACGCCATTGTTGCCTTATGAAACAATTCTATGAAATTTTTCCTAAGAAAACTAATCCCATTTATTTACTTTCTCTTTAAGAGAAACTTTTAGTTTAAAACGACCTTAGAAAATTTGGAACTTCTAAGAGATAGACTTTGTTTAGACTTTTTATGCTTTCCAAGGTATTGGAAGTCAAAATGAAGTGAAACTAGTAATATTATTGAATAATGAAAATATAATATGAAGCTATGAAGTAAACTCATTGCTACTTTATAATTAACGATAGCTTTATAAAAGTAAAAAGTATAGGATGAGGATTTCTGCATGATGCTAGAGTAAAACTTGATCAAAGAAATAAGTGCTATTATATATTATTGCATAGCAGTATCACGATATCTACTAAAATTGGATTTGAGGTCTTCAAATCTGGAGAATTTACTGTATATCTTTTGAACAATATGGATTTTTAAATCAAATATACAAATTGATAAAGGCAGGATAAAAATATGGAATAACTCACTGGTATGTTCATTTTTGAATTTGTGAAAAATCGTATTCCCAATATTGCTAAGATATTTACCATTTAAATTAGAACTAGAATTTTCCTGCAAATTATTATGTCAACTGAAATTGGTTATTTAATCTTACTGTAGCTTGGCTAGTTCGTTTGGATAGTAAAATAAAGGATGTAAAAATAGAGAAAACGTGCTAACTAAAGCCTACAATAAAATTGTCATGTAAGATCTACGTGCTGTACCCTTTCCTTCTTCTACAGTGTATTACCATGTCTAATCAATCAAATAACAGTCCTTGGTTACACCGATATTTAACACCACTGACAGCTAGAATTCTTTCCCGTTCTCTCATATAATATAGAATACATTCAATCATTTTTTGTCGACTGTTACTCTTATCACACTGTGAATTTGTGATAAAACTGCCATTTTCGACTAACTGATATTATATCTAGAAGTTAATCGTATAGAGAATTTAAATACCTCACGTGCTTTTTTAAAATAAACTTCGTAGTATATTTTACGTATACTTCAACTAATTTGCTAATTTAGCTAAACCTGGAAACTTAAGAGCTAGTATCTATCCTCTGCACCTACGTAATTAGCAGAATGTTCACATAAGTGGTATCATTTCATCACTGTTAACAGAAATTGCAGGATTTAGTTTGAACTACCACCGTGACTAAATTTCAGTGTAAATGATTAAATTACGTCAATAAAGCCATTCTTGACAAAATATTAGTTAGTAGCAATCTGCAATGACTACATTTCATTAGAACTAGAAGGTTTATGCACGAAATGAATCTGAAACGATGAATTGTTATATACAAAATCTCCAAATATAGACTGCAGTATTTTAGAAAGTGGAACACAATCGCGATTTATGATACAGAGCAACAAATCTTGTTCTCGCGGTCACCTATATCATTAATAAAATGTCTTAGCATGATATCGGGTAGACTTTGTACACAATAATAATAGAATAAAACTGATGTGATAACTACGGATATTCCTAACTAGAAACATCCAACGATTGTCGTAGTTTAGAATATGTTTAATGTGAATCAGTTACTAAACATGCACCCACAGTCACCTAAAATATCTTAAGGTTGACTCCTTCACTGATCAAGCAGCGAAAAGGGAGAATTAATACATTTTTTCCAGATTTGCAATAAAAACAACATTGGATAATCCTATTTACCACGAGTATGCTTTTAGTTGTTGTTTGTCATAAGATACGTCCGCGGATATGATGGTGTAAGATGGGAACGATGGAGAACTCTTCTTAGAAGTGTATTGACTGAAAGAGTATGTTAGTCAGGCACACAAATGTTGTTATAGAGTTAGTATAATACACACATCACTATAAGTTTTAAAAAACATGTTAAGTAGTAAAAACTATCAAAACCATACATCATGATGCGTGTGACTTGACGAACTTTTCTGCACTTTAGTTTATGCTTACAATTAGTGCGAGGGATTAGAAGGACGATAATTATATTCTTTTATCTGATTTCCAATATTTTTCGTTTTAAAAATTCTCCAACTAGCTGCATAATTGAGCAAGGTAGGCATACATTTTAGGTTATCGACTGAACTCGCCTTCTCGTAGGGGAATTTGATTATACCATGTATTCTCGTTTCTCGGATTACATTTTATCGGGAAATCCAATGGCACTCATACCGGAAGAAGACAAAGTTGTCTTTGATGCACTTTTTTGAGAAAAAATCACTTTAGCCGTATATACATATTCCATGTGCAAAGGAACTAGTCAAAACTACTACGCATACACAACCACAATTAATCTTCAGATTGGGAATGTTAAATCTAAAATATGAATAAAAACGGCTTAAGACCTTTTGTTTCAATTACAAAATGCCTGTGATTTGGGCTTTCATATCCACCATTATTTTCATTAACAAATTTTAGCAAGGTGTGCTGTCATTACGCACATAGTATAATTTTGTAGCCATTTCTCGCCGAGAGAATAATTTCAAGAAATATAAATTCACCCAGATGCAGTACTTCATGTTAGTGGCTTATATAATTCAATAGCTATATTCTACATATCGTGTAGATGGAAAAATGCTGGCTGCCGTATATAAGGGAGAAGACAAGGGAATCGGATATGCTAGCCTGTCTTTGCATCCACCCGTTAGCCAACTGCACCACGACAATACAAAGGAAAGGGTGCATGCGTATATGAAAGCTCATATCCAATGATAAAGTAATTATAAATCCTGGAAAACCACGTACCCGGATCTTATATGCGAAGAATAAGCTGCTTAACTTCCAATCCCACTGGTTTGCCAAAATTGCGTCACTAAACTAGCACTGATCAAATTACATCCCTTGGGTCGGAGTACTTCAAGGACGAATCTATCATATGAAAATATAATCCACCACTACGGAGTGCTTGGTCATTCTCATCTCACTAATAAGTACATTGCATTATAATCCATCTTTATTGAGCTTCAAGTTTGACGTGGTATGACCGTTTACTTTATTCAAGGATTAATATGTCAAAATAATATAACTATCAAATACCAGTATGTATGCAGGTGACACATAAAAAATTATAAATAACTTACTTCATCTAAATTAAACCGTACGTTACACTTTAAATTCTCAATCTTAAGCTCTTTGAAAAATATAATTGCGAATCAAATACCCGAATCACTGAATGTATCACCACAGAAAATAAAGATATTGACTATTGTACCTCAAAAACAATAAATATCTCTAACTAACTTTAAAATGTCTCTAATTAATAGTTACAACTAGATTATTTAAACTTAAGAGCTATCCGATAACTAATAAAATCTAATAGATTATACAAAAATAAAATATTCTATTGACACTTGTGTATTTTGATTTGAGATCTCACTAAAATGACATTTGATAACAACAGCAACGCTTATTAACAAGTAAAAACGGATTTTCCTCATGCTTGATTCTCTAGGAGACTGTATTCAATATGCGATATATAATCCATATAATGCAGGCATACCAACTGCTGAAGTACGACTTCAGACCATAAGTGGAGAATGGATAGGGATAAGCGGATCTGTCAGACCATCTTTGTTCTCTGTCGATGATGTATTTGGATCAATGTTTTCATTCGCAACTGTAAACAATATTTGAGAACATGTCAGATAAATAACCGTTTACCCTAAAATACAATATATGAGGAAGGATTGTGCACACATTCAGTACCTTAACTAGAATTTAAACATCAAATTTAGGTTCTTTCTTTTATTGAGAATATTTTAACATAGTCCATGATAATTCAAAACCTTTAATAGAAAAGATATTTTGGGAAGTATTATCGTGGAATTTTATTACTATAAATTCACTATTAAATTGTATTAGGTGTATGCAGATGTCCTAGTTCTCTTTAAGCACTCTGATATAACTATTACTGCCAAACACTACCGTCGTGAAGTGGCTAATTCGGGCGACCTAATAGAACAGAAAAGATCATTTAATGGACAAGGAAGTGGAAAGGTCGNGATATGGTCTTCGGACGAAAATGGTTCGATGGATTCATTGCCTCCAAGCCGATATCATTCTTTCCCGGAGGAATCCAAAATTAACCCAAGAGATGGTAGAGGGTCATAGAAAGAGAGGGAAAATACTTCGATGATTGAATTGTATATTATATAGCATTGGAATAAACGAGAAGTTTGGAAAAGAAGACAAAACTTTTGCATAAACCTATTATTTAACAAGCAAATCTAGTGAAAGAAAACAGTTAATAAAAACTAACCTTTTCCATTATTCATGAGCTCACAGCTACTACCATCTGTCGAATTGCTAAGATCAGTGTATTCCGAACCCATACCACTAGTTATTCGTCGCCACAGTCGATTCAAAGATTCACCTCGTGAACGATGTTCACTAGAATAATAGCAACTACTAATCATGCATCCATTTTTTAAATTAAGTTAGTAAAGCCATCAAACCTTGAATTCCAGAACGACTTTCTATTAAATGGTGATGCATCACGCAACCGATTCAAGGGAAAAGGATCACTAAGGAGCGAGATTTGAAGCGATAATATGGATTTACATTCCTAAAATATACACAGCTTATAAATTGAAACTCTTAAATATACTTCGAAATATTATTAGCAGCTGCGATTAACAGTTATAATAAACTTAATATTTAAAACGAAATTCCACCTTGCTCTTGAATCTCCTCCTCCTGCTAGTTTGTCTTCTTGGCTTTGAAGAGCTTTGTAACGGATTATTTCCTTCCGAAGCCTTAGATACTTCCTCAAATGTTGAACCAGAAAATTGAATATTGTCTCCAACGGATAATGAGCGTTTTCTTGAAGGCCAAACAGTCAACGTCATTCCACGTTTTCTAAAAGAATTAACTTGTTATAAAATATTCTTCTATTTAGTATTACGCAAACAATAAACTTGATAAAACCTTGGTGCTGTAGGCCTTTCTGTTAAATCCCTATAAGACGGATATTGACTAGGGGTAGGAGAAGAAGAATGAACCGTACGCGAACTACTGTAAACTCCCACATAGATAAAATAAATAAGCACATAAATATAAAAGCAAAAGCAGTGGTAAAGCAATAACAAATAACCTCGATTCTCCTGTGTTCCTTCTGGTTAAAGGTGAACAGTACGACGATACTGGAGCAGTAGAATTAGCAGGTCCATGTAGAATAGTTTCCAAATTCAGTACGTCACCATCAGGAAGAGACGTAGAGCTAGAGTGAATTAGATTAAACGCATCAAGGTAATGGTGATTAATGTGAAATTTATGGTATATGATTATAATCGGCAGTTTAGAGAAAGTATTTACAAAAATAAAAATAATGTTGCTTACCGCTTTCTTAATGCAATTTCGTTCTCACTAATATACGAAGACCGACTTAAATGTTGAAAGCAATTTCGTGCAGAAGAAGTAAATGGTTGACGACGTGGACAACGACTGAAAAAAATCAATCTAATCAATGTATGTACAAAATATCAAGTACAGTAGCATAAGTCTCAATTTACTGTAAAATTTTATATGGCAAACTTTATTTGATAGAAAATCCAATCAAGTATTTCTAACAGTAAAACACTATTACTAAATTGTCAAATTTGCACTAAAAACATTTACTGTAGGATGTATACTGCGCCCACTCTTAATAAAAATTTCGACGTCTATTTTTAGTATTTACGAATTAGTACTATAATAATGACTGTAATATACCTGCTGGATTGAGCTTGCGGTATTTGCCTATCTTCCTCATCTACGCTAGGTAATTCCTTGTATGAATTTCCCATTGAAACTACGCCACCATTAACCGCTGAGTAAAAGGCTGTTTGCGTATCCTGTGATAACAATGATATCCTGGTATGAATATCTATATAATTATTTAATTATATTTGTAACAATTGACACACTGAAATCTGGATAAAAGTAATTTATTAATTTGAATTTTAGGTTTACTTGGGCAGAAGACCGTACGGATCCTATTATTCGTTTCATAAATGACATTTCCTTCTGAGCTAGTGATACTGCTGAATCACGGTTGAGACCTAAATAGAACTCAAACATCAATAATATAAGAAATTCGATATACTAATTATACTTTCTCAGTGATTTACCTTCACCCCACTCACCAAAATTAGAACCTCTCATTGTTCGGAAAGTCGAATTTCTTGGGAAGATCTCAGGAGCTAGCAGTGTATTATCTACATCACCTTCTTCATCATCAGAAAATTCATAGCCCTGCTGTTCCAGTAACCAATACGTTGTCATTTGACCCTTGCCCTGAAACAATTATCCAATAATAATAGCTTGATATGTAAAGACCGATATTTAAATCTATATATAAATAAAAATGTGCAGTTTTTTAATATTATAGTAACAACAGACTTAAATAAGCTAAATCGTATATAATTAGTGTTCAAAAGCTTCTACAGCAATTTTATATATTTATATAGACTCAATTAAACTATTTCATTATCTGCAATTAAAGTTATACTTTCAAGACAAAATATATCTCTTTGAAATAGTTAGTAGGATATGGACAGCACCAATTGAATAAATTGTCGATTGTCAGTTTTTTTAAACTAAATCTTAAATTTCAATAACACAAACTGAATTCTTCCATATCCTATTATCCTTTTCTTCTTTAATATGACTTGCTAGAAAGGAAAATTTACTTCTTTTAGCATGTTGAATCGTATATTCCGTAATGGTTTTATGACCATAACATAAAAATGTATGATTAAATTGCTACCATGTGATATTTCATACCTTCAGCACTGGTGAGAAACTTTGAAACACTTACTTTTATAGTTAAAGTTCCACGTTCTTCTAGAACAAATCCGGGAATTGAACTCAAAATTGATTGAGTTGACTCAGAACAATGAATTTTTAACGCTGAAACGTTAGAATATTAGAAAATTCTTTTATAATGTGATATAATTATACAACTTACGTTCTCCATTACTTTCCATTCGACTTGCAGTATTTACTGTATCGCCAAATAAACAGTATCTGGATAAGTAAAACATAAAAAAGAAATTTAAACCGTTTCTTTTTTGAAAAATAGGAAAAGCAACAAAGAAATTACGCATAATTAAACAGTAATACCTAGGCATTGTCTTCCCGACTACACCAGCAACACAACTACCCGTATGAATTCCTATTCTTAGCATTAGTTGCTCATGAGGTCGATGAGGGATTTTGAAATTTCGAACAGCCCTTAGAAGTCGTAAAGCCATTACAGCTGGAAAATAGCCCTTTGATTCTATCTCATAGTTCTATGTAGCATTGGTTCCGTGAGAAGTAAACACCGTAAGATAAAATAACTAAGTGACAACTGTTGTGAGATATAAAATTAACCTGATAATCATATAGAAGATATTAGTGAACAAGCATTAGCTATATCTTACCGATTTCTTTAGCATGGAACTGTGTTTCCTTGAAGATTGGAACACCTGATACGACCATATAAGCATCGCCGATAGTTTCAACCTAAACATCAAAACTACATACCTTATATTTACCCCAAATTAAGAGCAGGGTCATCTACACGTTTACTACTACTTTTAGTTTTAAAGAGTGATTATAGGCTCTCAGTAGACGATTATCTACCAAACTAGCTCCTTATAGTTTGCAATCCACGTTTGGAATTCTCAAAGATCCTATATTACATTTAACTCCATGCGCCCGCACATTGTTGTTGCTATGACAATTAAATAGATGCAGAAACATTTGAGGTAAATAATGCTATCCAAATTACATACACAGAGAGAGAACCTTTTTACACCAAATACATCTAATTTACTAGTGAATACTTATTCTCGACTAATATGATGCAATCAAGCGATTGGAATAATAGTTTTCGAACAGTGCAAGACACTTTATTCATAAATTATACGCTTTGACTGGAAAATAATGAAGTGATTTTAAAAAATATATCCGAAAGTATTTAGCCAAAATAGAATTTTCAATGCAAAATCGTTGTCAAATAATTTATTTAAAATGGTCGTTGGCTTTCTATGATGAAATATATAATCGACGAAATAAACTAAACTACACAGTGTTTTAAAATTGAGTCCTTTACAATTTGCTACCTATGATTCAAGCGACCAGGTAGGCATATTTATTAACTATATATTAAAATACAACTTACTTTATAGACATCGTACTTTTGGATAATACGATCGAATTTTGTGTATAACTTGTTAAGAAATGTCACCACCTTAAAAAGTTTTATATACGTATACCATAGGGCAATTTAAGTTTTAAAGATATTACTAGGAATTAAAAAGACTCAAATATGGAGCAGTTTATTTCTAATATGAATAAAAGAGAAAAAAATACCTGCATTGGAGTTGATTCCCCTGAAATTCTTGTGAACCCAACAATGTCCGAAAAATATATGGTAACGGAAGGGAATGACTCAGGAACTACATCTTGACCGTCTAGCAATTGTTTCGCCACACTCCTTCAAAATTTTAAGTAGTTAGCGTATACACAGCGTTTGGAAATGATAGCATATTTGATTTTTTTTCTGAGGTGAGTCTTGGAAGCTTCGTTTTTATTCTTTTAAAAAATAACGCTGTCCTTGCTTAACAAAATCACCCTTTATCGTTCGGAAATGATAGTCCAATTAACATATTTATTTAAAATGTGTAGTAGGTCACTTATTATTAATGAGAAAAATTAAGCTCTAAAAGAAATATCTAGTGGGCCTATTTTAACCACTGCAGGTTTTTTTCTTTGATAATAAGTTTTCAAATGTCCATGACAAAAAATTGATTTCATATATTATACGGTCATTAGTTGCCTTTATCTTAAACGATATTGTGTCACCTATAAAGTCATTTAAAGGTAACTCTTAATGTCTTACAACCTTAATATAACCGAAGTAGCTGGTAGAACCATCAGCTCTAAAAAGAAGATTCATTTATGCTGTAAGTTCTTCTTCAATTTTCTATTTTATATTAGGCTACTCAAGTTTATCCTCACATCGTGTTTTCAGCACTATAGCTTTATAATACCTTGGTAACATCCGTTGAAGCAGATTTTCACTCCTCTTCTGTTCTTCTTTTAATTCAGCAGTTCTTTCATCTACGAGGTCCTCAAGCTGGTTCTGGTATTTTTCCATCATTACCATCATGTGGTCCTATAATAATAGGAAATTGAGTATCAATGTATGTGCACAGATTAAGCGTATTTTAAGATGCCGCAACTTAACATATTGTTCAAAGTTTGATTGTGGAATATTTTACCTACCATAATGTTTCTTTTATAGATCCCCGCAAACATCGGTTTGAGCCGTTGTTTGATTCCATTTTTAAAATCGGGTCTATTATCTGGATATTCGGACCAGCATACACGAAGAGTATCCATTATATAATCCTGGCACTCAATATTTGCCAAACTTGGTCGAAGACATGAGCCACTTGCCACCTTCATTACTGTGTCTACAAAGAATGATTCTTATTCCTTACATCTTTAGTTTTAAAAGTAAATAGTCGTGAATAGTTAGCTGCATGTTAATAAACATAGTTTGCTAAAAGTTTACCTATAATTTTCATATTTGACGACGAATAAATCTGGAAAGGACCTTGTCGTGTTATGATTTCGTGTAAAATAATGCCAAATGCATATATGTCGCCTTTCTGGCTACCTAAATAGTTTTTTTAAGAAGAACTATTAAATAATAAGCTTAGATAAAACATTAAAACAAGTTAACAAAGTATCTTACCTTTTATGGCATGTTTCATCTCGCTTTCACGCAATAATTCGGGGGCAGTCCACATCATACTCATCCACTAAAAATACGATTATGAACCAAATATAAACATTTAAAGGGATTTCCTTACAAGTTTAAGATCTAAAATATAAGCCCATCTGTGGAAACACACCATAGCCTCTTCGCTTTCCCATTGGCGCCCCTCTCTTATCTCGTGATGGCCAAAATCTGCTACCTGCAGTGCCCAACGAGATGTAATAAGACAATTCGTTGATTTTAAGTTTCCATGTACGCGAAGCTCGGAAT
The DNA here is from genome assembly GCA_020740425.3 of Heterorhabditis indica. Classification (NCBI taxonomy): domain Eukaryota; kingdom Metazoa; phylum Nematoda; class Chromadorea; order Rhabditida; family Heterorhabditidae; genus Heterorhabditis; species Heterorhabditis indica. Next base: position 96,951 of record JAJAVP010000134.1, on the reverse strand, counting down.
CATGCAGATATACCATTCCCTATAAGAGTATGAAATGAAACTTGTAATTTAATTCCCTTAATTTACCCATAATAACATGCTATGCAATACAATATTAACAGGTATCAGATTGTACCGTACTGAATTACTCCAGTTTTATTAGACATTTGATCAAAAGATAAAATACATACCTTTATTAGGTCTTCAACAAATGATGCTATATATAAGTGGTCTAATTTGAGATCTCTATTTCTTAGGATATCCATTAGAGAACCTTTAGCGCAAAATTCTCGAACAATGCATATTGAAAATGGACATACAGTAATTCCTAAAATATTGCCTTTCATAATTATTTTTCCAATATGAAATTCAAAAGAATATATGTAACAATATTTACATTAATAAATAGGCAAAAATGCATAATGATTATTTTCCAACATATTGTCTACTACAGAAAAATGAAACACCCACTGAAAATACTTACCCATAAAACTATTTATGTTCGGATGAGTTAATTGCCGCATTACCCTCATTTCGATTTTTGCTTGTCTGGTCAGCTCACGGGGCTTTCGAATGTATATTAATTCTATAAAGATACTTCTTCTTTTATATACTAAGTTGCAATATTGTTAGTTTTATAACTCCAGTTGTATGGAAATGATGCATTTACTAAACCTATCTTAAGGCTTTTTAGAATAGCATTTAATTTTACTTCTCTATCAACATGCAATATCTTTTATCAGTCCACATTACATAAAAAAACATAGAAGTCAAAACTTCAAACATGATAAAGAAATTATTTATGCCTACTACTGTTAAGCGCTTCACATTAAATACCTCATGAATATTTAGTTAGATCAAGAAACAAGATATTCATAACTTTAGGTATTTAGAAACAAACGCAAAGAAATACTACAAGTCCTGTTATGTTTGTTACATGGTGTTATACCATTAGTTAATGAATTGTCACATCAGTACCGTTTAATAATGCTTCATTAAGCACCAAAAGCATACCTGATTCATTTAAACCCTAACAAACCTTTTAAGACGACTAGTGTTCCTTTGTAATAAGCCACACCTCTCATACCAGAACCTTTTTTTTCAGCATCGGTTTCAGCATACCAAGTATGGTCACGAACCTTAAATTGCAATAAGGCTACTTGTTTTGAAATCAATCTAATTTTATCAAAGAAATAAGTAAAATAGGTGTGAAGAACAACTAAAAAAGATTACCAAACACCTAACTACTACGAAAAAAGTATTGGACATAAATATGAAAACTAAAATTATGGTTCTTACATCATTTCCACCTTCCATAACCATTAGTGATGTAGCAGATCCATGACCTTGTACTATTCTTTGAACTTCACGCGCTTCAATCTTCCATATCATTGCCAATTCTTTCTCAAATTTACGACTCCTTAAAAACTTTAAATATTCAAGCTAACTTGAATATTTATGTCTAAAAACATCACCATATTCCTAATACAAATTAGAAGTAATTGATAATGGAAAATCTTGAATAATGCCTTATACTGACCTGTACGCAAAACCACCCACCAAAAGACTACCACCAAGAACCACAGCAAGTATTGACAGAATAATGGAAGTATATCCTGATATATATATATATATATATATATATATATATATATAACTATTTCATATTACAAGTATTGGCACTTAGAAAAAAATAACACCAACCCTCCTTAGCCACGCATAACTCTCCACGAAATCCACAGTTCGGCTGATCCTTTGTAGGTCCGTTTATCCACATAATTTGCTTGTTAAATCTAAGGAAAAATATTAAATATCTGAATATTCTATTTCTATATACTTAATACATCTAAGCGTAATTAACTCAGATTGAAGCCAGTAGAAGTAATATGATTTCATAAAGATAATTAATTATTAATAATTCCCATTTGAACAGAGTAAGAAAATTCATTTTAGAAGTTTTTTTTACACTTTTAATCTTTTATTAATGCATATTTCTATCAAGTACGCAATATAAGCAAACTTACACAAGTTTTGGTAGTCTTTCATTTCCATCATCTACAAAAACTGCACTAATATCAAGAGCACGATCTAGAGGGTAATATGTAATATCACCCTTATCCATAATTGGGGCAACCTCCTGCCAGCTAAGAAGTGTATAGTTGCCTTTTGCATCACCATGTTCATTTATTCGCATATCGAAACCTTGCATACCTGTAATTTAATTTAATTGTTTGTCCTCAATATTCAGCCATCTGAGTTACGAACGAATATTTAACTTACTAGTATATTTCCTTCCTATTATCCTCTTAATAATAGCAGCACCATCTCTAGTAGCGTCATACTTTTCTCTCTCAGCGGATTCCTCGAGTAATTCATGTAAAGCCCTTGCGTAAAGATAAACAGCATCATAGAGATAACAAGCAAAACGATTGGCCTATATAACCATATTTATCAACTAAATTAATTGGCAATATAATTAATTATTGCTACTCACCCTTACAGACCATTTATGATCAATAGGATCTTTTTGAACACCAAAATCAGTCAAATACTCGTTAGCCTTGCCCCAAAATTTTTTAAACCTAAAATTATAATAGAAATTTGGTCTAATAAACTTTACAATCTAAGAGTTTTAGACTTAAAAAATACAGTCGAATTAATCTTATATTTTCACATTATGTAGATTTCTAATATTTATAACAACAAAATGCACAATTTTTGAATTCAAATATGAAATAGAATATCTAAATTCTATGTGAAAGTATTGGGATCCACGTCCAACCTAGATCAATGAACTCCCGTCAAAATCGAAACGTCATGCTAAGTGTAAAGACGGTGGAATTTGCAGCTATGAACTATTTATAAAAAGAATATATCAAATTACATAATTGAAAGTACAATTTTCAAATGATTCATCATTAACCTTTCCGAATCTAGTCTTACAGGAGTTGGAATTATTGCAAGAGCTGAACGAGAATATTCGACTACTTGTTTATCAGATGAGTTACCAAGATCCCATGAAGAGGAAAGATCAATCATTGTATCTGAAGAATGTTAAATGAATATATAAAAGTAATAATTCAAAAATAATAATAATACTTTAAAAATTAGAACCAAACTACAAGATACCAATCTAATTTTAGAATTTTGTAACAGAATAGTTATATATGTATCATATAATAATGAATTATATATATATATATATGTATAAACTTACTTCTAACAAAATGATTATTCATGGCGTAATATACATTAAACCAGTTATAATCAGTATCAAGATAAATTAGAAGATATTCTTGTGAATCCATTAATCCCATCTGTCCCATAGTGAGCAAAATTTTACGGAACAAGCGTACATTACCAAATGTAACATATACTTAAAAAAACTATCTAAAGTCAAATTAATACAACCAAATCCACTTTAATACTCTGAGATAAGAGTCTGTTTGCCAAAGTAGGTGATAAATAAATAAATAAATATAAAGAAACAGACTATTTTCACATACTTTGCATATCAATTAAACCAAATATATCTAATAGAATGAAAGGATTAAACTCACATCTTGTCATCGAACGAGTTTCCTCGATGACCTTATCAATTTTCTCTATTTTTATCTCACTGAACAACGGAACTTTTGAAACATTAAGTATAGTATAACGAGGTTCGTTAGGTTGCATTAACGAGTTTTCCAGATCAATGGCACGCTGAAAATAGGAGAAATCCAAAATCGTAAAATGGATCGGTGCATTGTAATAAACGTAGTGACAGAAATTGCAATAATCAAAGACGGTATTCCCACTCAAAAACAAAATAATATTCGAAACTTTTCCTTTATTAGGGCTCGATCTATTAACTTACTTGCGTTTTATAAGAGTAAGAGTTTGTACATGAGTTAATCTTATACTTCTATGAACAACTCATTTAAACATTAATTAATGATTTTAAAGTCTCCTAATGCGTAGTAACTTATTATTCACCTATCACCATTCTTATCAGTGACTTATCTAAATGAATACTTTCTTCAGGCAGAAATTATTTGAAGTTATTGAAATAAATTTGTGCCACTTTAAATTAGGAGCAATAAAATGTGTCCATAATCTTCAAAAACTTTTCTATATTATATGCTAACAAGTACTTTTTCCGAGTTTTTCCTTAGAAATAAATACTAGCAGCTAACATACTCTAATAGCTTGGTACATCTCCTCGTTTGTTGTCTGGTCCTCATAAATTATAGCAAACTTGCGCCAGTGGTATGATTTGAATAATGCGATAAATGCTTTGGTGATTTCCGTTTCGGCTGGCACAGTTCTTGCGAATGTATTGTACCTTAATAATAGATTTATATACATATACATAACTCTTAATATACAAAGCTTCAATTAGCTGAGTATAAATTTAGCTCCTCATCAGTATTTCACATTTTTAAAAACATAAATCGACAATTCCAGAGCAACTGATAGCATTTGATGTTTGCCGCTTTTCGATTTTAACTAAATAATACTTTAATTCTTTTTACGGCTTGAAACTATACATCGTATATCATTGAATTCGCCAAGATTTTATTTAAGTTGGATTACGAACCATCCTTTAGAATAAATAGCAATTCGAGTTGTAGAAACGAACATCGGAACTTGTTTCCCGAGAAACCACTTTTATACAATAACAAAATATTGCAGTTTATGTCTCGACGACTAAAATAATGAGTAAATGTCAACTCTACCAGCCGAAGTTATATTAACTTACAATTATATACTACAGACCTTTCGCTGCATTGGAATTTTTGTACAAACCCACAAACGATAAGATTGCAATGTACTTGGGTGAAAATTAGACTTTGCAAACACCAAATTCACTGCCTACTAAAATAAACTATATACTTTCATTCATTGAAATGAGTGATGCTTCACAACTAGTACAACGAAACTAAAACTTTTTTCACTATTAATTTTCAAATTGGTCTTTGACTTTAGACCATCCGATTGACAATATACTTTATTGCACGTAATCCTTCATCGCTGTATTTGCCTAATTAAAGAAGATTTAGACTCTAAATCTACTAAGATAAATTTCCAACAATAAAAAAGCTCAGATTGTACTTTGAGTTTAAAGATCCCAGAACAGTTTTTTTGAAACTGACTCTTTGTTAAAAACCCTAAACTTTAAATATCGAGACTTAAAACTATTAAAGAATTAGTGGAAATTCTACCTCACTATCTCAATAGCTGTAATTTAATTTCACAAAATCTCACTTCTTTTTGTCGGATACAATCTGGTCTTTGCACTTATAACTAATAATTGGTAGATTCTGTGCTGCAGCCATAGTGGCTTCTGTTCTACAGTTCATTTCTGGACCAATAAAAACCCGTGCACCACGCTTCCAGTGAGACATAAAAAATTTCGTACCTGAAAAAATTAAGTACTAAAAATAAAGGAGTATGAACATGTAAAAAAAAGTTTGTATCAAAAGAATTAATTCAACAGTATGAAGAAAAATTTTAAACAATTGTAATGTCAAAAAATGTTCTAACAGTTAGACCTAGTGAATAGCATAATATTAATTACGTCAAATTTTAACTGTTATAGATAACAAGTAGCAACTTTTGCCCAACAACCCATCTGTATCACTAATAGTACAGCTAATAATCAAATATAAGCATCACCTAAAATTAAATTGAGCACATATTGCTTGACAAACTAAGAGAACAATGAAATATACTCATAAAACTTTTAATAGGACAGTCAGCTAGTACAACCAAAATTACACATTTATTATAATTAACTCAAAGTAGTGCAAGAAGATCATATTGAAAAAGAATAACAGTATGGAACTGCAGTAAAATAACGCAAAACTATTGGCACCTGTATGTATATCTGTTGAAGAGGGACTTAAAACCAATACAAAATTTGGTTTAAATATTTTCAAAATAACTCCTCAGTAACATCAACTTTGTGAACTACGCTGCTCTTAATTTGTAAAACTATATATGAAAAACTTTATACCAAAACCTAGGAAGTTAAATAAATAAATTCTTAATAAGCTAACTAAGATGTAAAACAATATATTAATTAGAATATTAATATTGATTCAAGTATTCCGTCACACTTCATTTCACAAGTAAATTACTTGTGTGGATTTACCATAAGAATATTGATATATGTAAAATATGTTTCAATTAATTTACTTAAAAACTCACTTGACATCTCATTTCCACATGTATTATCAAATATGTAGGTTAATTTGTGATTAGGTAGCAACGTTGGATCATCATTAATTTCATTGATAGCCACTTGTAATGCACCAGATATCATAGACCCTTTAAACAAATTATTTTGATACTTTTCACTCCACAACGTAATTTATCGCTTAAGAAAAATTAGGTCTTATAAAGCAAAACATAAACTCACCATCAAAATCTGTTCTAAAACAATTCGACAAAGAATTTATACTATTTGAATATTTCTCGTGATGAGAAGAGTCCGATGACTTCATCTAATAAATAAAACTATAATTGCACAGAAAGTGAAAGTCTTTTTGACAAAACAATATTATATTTAAATATAACTTACACTAGATTCCGACAGCACTTTTAACATTGCTTCCATGCTTTTTGGCACCCGTGATACGGCCGTCAAATAGCTAATCAGAATCAAATTGTCGTCGGTGGTGTTTTGTTCAAGTAACTGGAATATAAGGATATTTTAAGAGTGGAGACATCGAGAGTATGTTCAGTTGTACTTCGAGTAGCCTAATTTCTTAATAGATGTTGCTGGAAATATGGGGATCGCAAGTCTCACCATTCCTTAACTTATATTGTTAAAATACGGGATATGAGATGATCTATTACGGAGTAAACAAAATAAACACGAATGCAGAGAGCATTTTTGCTTAAATTTTAGCACAGCTACATATATATGCAATCACTAAAAGGCGAAGACTGACTGAAGATAACGAAAGACAGACTTACTCTTCTTACATTTAGGTCGGACTGATCTTCTTCCTGAGATTCAGTTTGTTGGCATTTTGTCCAATCAAAGATTGAAAGTAAAACCAAACCGATAAATAAATCGGGAAACATTATGAAATGTGTCACAACATAATAAGAGGAGAGCTAAAAATATAGCAATTTATCCTAAAAATTAAGCATAAAATTTAAGATTGGAGACAGTTTATAAAATTTTAAAACCAATGAACATTCATGACCTAGTCCACTCCCATTCTTCTTAAATATTCTACAACAAAATCAATTAAACTAATGTTGAAGAACTAATACATTAAATCATTCTACGACAACTCTTTTTATATTACTAAGCTATTATAATTCTGTGGTTTACTAATATTGATCCTAGATTTTAGCTTGAAAAGAAAAGTAAACTGATCAGTCCGGATTGTGACTATAATCTACCATCGCCATATGAATAATTTTTATGAAAAAAAGTGAGAGTGACCATAGTAACAAGTTTTCACTTCTATTGAATTAAATACACAGTAGAAACTGGATTATTTCGCATTCTAACATTAGAAATCCATATCAAAATAGTACTGGGAGAGGAAATGTAAGCAATTTATCTTGATAAATGCTACTGTCACCAAAAACAATCTTCCAAAATGAATTATTAGAAGTAAAGTAAAGTAAAATTAATAATCATATTATCAATTAATTTGGCGTTCATCAGAACCAATACAGTAACTGAATAAAACAATTCGCCTTGAAAAGGTCTGGGATATCCAATAACTATCGAATAGTTATTTACCAAGAATTTCCAATATTGCTGTAGTTATATATATAGAACAGATTAATAGATGCTATGCGAAAACCCTAGAAACACTATTAACGGGTAATAGAATAACAGAACATTGATAATATGCGACGTGAACATGAAGAAAACAAGAGTCATAAAGAGGCTTAAATAAAATCTAGCTTCGTATTCGAAATACAATTTTAGTTAGTCAGTATATGTTGAATGGTTATCCTAACCTCCAATATTTACTGACCTAAACTTTAACTAAATATGAGGTAACTGTATGGTTATATTTACACAATTATATTTAGTCATTTATAAAATTTTCAATTTGTAGTGCTAAAACAAATTAAAATTCTTTAAAAAAAAATCTTGCAAATGCATTTCTCTATAACGTTACAAAATATATGAGATTAGAACAATCAAGAAACCAAGTTTACGTCATAAAAATGCCGAAGAGACTGAATTCAGATACCGTTGCTTTACTGCTGCAGAAAGGTGTTTTTCATTTACTTGAAAGTAAAAGACCAATCAATATAACAGCAGCAACAGATGACAAGCACCAAACGTAAAAAATTAATTGCACTTATATATGAAACATCTCTAATATTATTACTAGAGAACAAATAACTTATGCTTTTTACCTAGAAATTAATTAAAACAACTATTTTTAACGAATATATGATTAATAACGGAGTAATTTTACGATGTTATTATCAAGTACTATTTCTAAATAACTGTCCGTTTTTATACTCAAAAAAAATAAAGATGTCTTTAAACGCTTCTTACCTCACAAATAAATATGATATGCAGATTTCACTTTTAAAATTGAAATGATTTTTAAAATTGAATATATGCGTAAATCTTTAAAAAATTGATATACGCGATTAAGGAGTAAAATTGGGTGCTGAAAAAGCTGTTATCTAGTTGATGTAAACAGGGGATGTAACAAATATTAGATCCAAGAAGGGTTTAAATAGAGTTAGAAAGGGAAAGCGCGCCAAACGTCATTATTAATCTATGAATCGCAGCACTGCAAAAGACAATTTGAATGGGAGGATCAGTGCAATAATGGCGCAAAATACCGACTAACAGAAAACACGCCTGGCTGTAAACTTGATAAGCAGTACGAAGGCAGGGTCCGATATCGATATGGTGAAAAAGGGTTGAGCTTGTGATCACAATGAACCGGTGCGTAATACTGCGGGGAAATCCGTCCATTTGATATGAATTTTACCTACTCAGTGCTCACATTACAACACTTTGCCTGCGTTTAATTAAAACATCATTAAGTGTTAATTAAGCGAAATTAGATAGAATTGCTGGTTTTGTGATTTACTCTCAAACACTAGTTCTGCTTATTTAATAGTATCAGAGCGAATATCTTGAAATTACATAACTCTTTTGGCTCCGGATATAACATTAAAACACGAAAAAATATCTAAGCAGTGCATGAGATTAACAAGTCCAAATACGCTATACAACTTTTAAGGGATTCAAAGTCCTGCTCAATGGTTTTAATCATACCCACCATTTCAATGCGTAAGAACCTTGTCAAAGAGCTATCATATCTTATAATGATATATATATAGACCATAGAATTGCTACACCTGTACACAGAGAATGACTAGAAGATAACAAAAAGTAAAAAATTCACAATACAATTGAATGAAATAATGAAAAAGCTGCAAATAATCCAAAAGTCATGAAATGTGATCAAGATGTGGCATATATAATCATATAGCACTATATATAAAATAAGGTCATATAACACATAATTTTATAAAGAATTCAAACAGCCGAGAAAATTCAAAAACCGTTGAAAAATTACAGTAATAGGAGTTTCATATACCAACATCATAGCAAATTTAAGCTGTATATGAATTAGAAGCCAGTAAAATTATTCGTAGCAAAAACGTATGCATATGACGAACTGGTAAAAATATTTAAATAAGCAGATTAAGATCTTAATCCAAGGCTAATAAGAATCTAGAGACATTATTTATATCGTATATATGGCGACTGATCGTATTCCACTGGACGCTGAAGGTGTCGTAATCGCATGCCATTGGTATGAATCTTGAAGAAATAATAGTCGTATACGTTCTAGAGGTGACAAGATGCTAACAGTGGAGCGGCCCATATACATAATTAAATCAAACACTGATACGCTTCCCGATCTAAGACTGATCTCCGTTCAGTTAATACATATTTAATATCACTCTTATCTCATCTGATACAACGAGCAAATACAAATATATGCCGGTAATCGGTTGTTCCCATGATAAATTTTAATTTATTTGCCTTATTATATCATCACTCATTTACCCTCAAATACCAACACCACCCGCTGTTATTAAAATATTAACACAAAAAAACCTCGAATAAAGATTATTGGCACATATTTAGATGTATAAAGTTTTAGCAAACATTGGATATTTCTCAATGTATTATTTGAATACTGCTCTAAATAATACAATAAAACAGCTAGGTAAGCAGCTCAGTGCCAAAGAGTTTCCAGCTTTACAAGAGATGGATCTCTTATGTAATATATTAACGTCGCATATAAGTGGGGGAGCCTAACAAATTGTAACTTTTAATTAGAATAGCAAAACAAGCCTATAGAATAGCCAGGAATAAAACTAAATAAATAGTCAGAAACAAACAACTAGGAATGCATGTCCTAAAAACCGTTCTTTCATTAATTCTAGGTGACTGTTATTTGACATTAGCCAATGAAAAAGCTAGTGAATGTAAAGGTGGTAAAACAGAAAAATTCATAAATTAAGTCTAATTGAACATAGAAATAATGAAATAATGTTACATACAGTACAATTTCTTCAAAAACAAGGTACAGTGTTTGCAAGATGTTCCATCTTCATAATGTACCATTATCACAACGTTCGAATGATAGAAGATTAAGACGCGCTGTTTTTCAATTTTTTGTTTGTTATTTGCAAAGGATTATTTAGTGCAGTAATTTTTGACTACAAATCGTTTAAAAGACCTTTAAGTTCATTCCCTTTTTACGAATTTGTTTGCTAACCTTCTAATTACTACTACACAACTGATTCACTTGCTATATTAAATGAGAAATCAAACAAGCATCGAAAACAAAATATCCCGTACTGGGTAAGCCACCAACAACAATTAATCGGGCTTTCAAAACAATATGTAATACAAATCTACAATCCATAATCAAAATGATATTAAGGAATAAAATCTTACACTGAAGTATTATCGTCGTAATTCTACAATAATGACACTCTTGTTTTAAGAACCTTATTTTATTTTCAGCATATAGTGCCTGAGATACTCTTATTGCAAATGAATAGCTTAGAGCAGTTCCTGATCGTTGATCATTGATATTCAGCCACAGAATCAATACAATATGCTTCCCATGTTTGGGGCGAACTTGTTAAATTAAATAATCCTTCCCAACTTAACTGCCATAGATTTCTTGTTTACTACGTAAATTTAATTATATTATAATTATACTGTACATCACACTGATATTTTATACGTGGTCCTACACAAGAATGTTCACAATAGAGCTTAGCTTTTTAAATTATAACGCTAACCTCAAGTTAAGATTTTATAAGTCTACAATATAAAATGGCATGTACTGTATCAGCAAAGGGTTAAATAATAATGATCATTAAAGGATAATAACAGCATTATGTAAATCATTAATGGAGGCAAATAATAGTAGAGAAAATAGGCTCATATCTGTAGCTGAAAAATGTGTTCACGGTACAGATGCTGATGATTGCATTTGGCAGCCGGCGTGGCTTGGCCCCGCCCATCCTGCAAATTTCTGCAAAACGGATCGATGTCTGCTACCTCATGCTAGCGAACACTGTTCGACTGATGAATACCGGTTGCAAGTAAAAAAAGGAATTATGATATATAAAGCGAATGAAGGTTGTGATACAAAAAAGTGATTATAAAAACTATTTAGATTAGAAATTGAAGCAGTGCTAGTTACTACTAGAGAGCTCATATTTGAGTTGTTTAAATAGCAGCGGAACAACTTTTTCTGAAAGGTGTGTGATAAAAAGTACATCTGTGAGCTTAAGTAGAACTCTAACTAGAATAAGCCTAAGTCTGTAGACATTTCATAACAGGGATATAATTATTGGGTGGCTCGACAAAACTAAGCATCACAACTTGTTTGAGGCTGCATTGAGTTTAACAACAAGGCTGAAAAATTCCATAGGGACGTAGCTTCGCCTTAAATTACCAATGTTTGTTCCGTCGGTAACCTCAATAAATCTTGATTTCATGCAGGGTACGTAAGCAGTTTTCAAAGCGGTGAATTCTTTTCACTAGTGTTTGCGACCTATGGTGATAATCAATGACGTTCTCGTATAAGAGCCCTCCACACATATGCTTTCAAAAGACTGTCCTTCTAGGTTGGTATTTCTAGTTTCAACAAAATAAGTGACCCTTAAATAAGGTGATACGCTACTTGGTACTTTACATTTCGTAAATTTGATATGATTTGTTTATATAATTCATCATGAGACCGCATTAGTTAGTGCATATAAACATGCAGAAGATAGAAAATACGGTTTTTAACTTGTGCACAAGGATGTAGTTACCCAGGAAAGAAAGCTGCCGCGCTAAGCCAACGAACCCGTGTAGCAAAAGTAGACGGCCCTGACATGGCCCAGACGAAAAACAAACTGAACTATAAATATCACGCCTTATTCTGGCATTATGACATAAATAATAGATGTAAGCTACCTCAAATGAAGTGTTATGTAGTGAATTTTTCAGTTTCGATGCAACTTCATATACGGAAGCTAGTAATCAAGCTCTAAATGTTTCTCAATAAGTGTTTAAGTTATTACTAAGGTTTTAACTAAATTTTCATTTTTTTTTGCACTATTTCACTAATTGCGTTTAGTATTTTTGGAGATATTAAAAACATTTAATTAGTACATTTATATATAACATTGATTGTTAGAATGGCAATGAGTATTTGAAAAGAGTTAATGGAACGCACGACTTTATAATCTGTGCGGTATCATTGATTAATTTTATGTTGTTATGAAATTAACCGGCTAGCGAATGTATACTAAGAAAGTGACTGCCTATAACAGCATATCATCCTGAGACTACTGACACATGCATATACAAATGTGCTCAACCAAGGTACAACAGAAAGCCTTAAAACTGATGCAAGTATGGGTATAAAACTAGACTTAAACTCGCGTACAAATATTTACACACCCACCACATTATTTTCTATGGAAACGTTACTCCTACGTACTGCCATTTTTACAGTAACTTCGCGCAATATTTTTGATGGCACACAATTGAGTCCCACTCCACTGCGTCTCTAATGCGAAATATCGAATTCAAATCTTCCCTAAACAGTTTAATTTTCACAAAAAATTATATTCTATGGGAACTTTCGATTGAATATCTCATTAGAGGAATCGCGCTTAGTATTCACACTTTCCTAAGACGTAAACAAATTACATTGCAAATTTTTCTGTCCTAAAACCTGCAGAACTAGACTAAAAGGTTCCACAAACTATTTTTTACATATTAGTACTACTGTAAATATACTTAAGTGTTAGAACCCTACATCTAGTAAAATTTATTTGCTCAGTTAAGAATGTGATTCCTATAGCGCACAAAGAGTGGAAGTAGTTTAAGTATAAATTATACGAGCTAAAATATAGAAGTTCATCAATATACGCGAATACGGTTAATAAAATAGGACATAGGACTAAGAAGTATGCTCGTATGTGGATCACTAAAAGAAATCCACTCACAGATACTGCTGCAAAACCTTGCAGTCTGACGGACCCGCGATCTTTCGGAGTCTTATCGCGATATCCCATATCTTTATCCACCGCGACACATCAAAACACTCGTCATCGCACATAAGAAGCAGAAGAGATTTACGACTAATAATGTAGTTGGTCCAAGAAACCTAAACAGTTATATTTCGTTAATTTAAGAATATAATGTAAAGATTCAATTATCTAATGAAACTCAGATTGTTGCGTCTATTCTTTTAAATCCTTGATAAATGTGTAAAGCTGTTCACGACAGGCTAAAAAGTGCAAATCCTACTCAGTGTTTAATGATCTAGCGTACCTCTAGGAAATATATAGTTAAGGTATAAGTGGGCGTATTCTAGAAGTTAATATTTTCACCTTTGTATCATAAATCAGGGCAACAGGCCACCAGTTTCAAGTTAAACTATTATTTTAAGAGGTAATCAAGTGAAAAATTGAAATGTTCACAATTCAATCTACAGGAATACTTTCCAAAAGTAATCATCAATAATTTACAAGTTGTCTAGACGTGTTTTCGTTTTGGTGCAGCAATTTGTACGATGGGTCTTCCTGATTAATTTAATAAAATCATGTTGTGCTGATAAATCGTAAAACAAATCACTGGCAGATTTATTCAGTAAATATATTACTAATGAACTACCTCGTTCTAATCAACATTTTAAGTTTACGTAAATCTTAGTTTATTTTTTTAGATCTTGTGACACTGGGATGTTTTTTGCTAAATACAAAAATAGCCACATATTTAACAAATCGAAAAACTACCCTTATTGCAAATATTATGATAGCTATTATTACGGCAAGAATAGAAACCATAAATAAAATAACATCGACTAAGAAGTATTGGAACACATTTAGGTTGTCAGCGCCAGAACGAGCATGAGGAACCTGCAATATTAGTCAGATATAAATATGTGGAGATTTTGTTATGTTCCCATAATATCTATTGGTAGTTAATGATTAGATAATTATTCCACTACACTATTGAACTACCACTGCTTTTCCTAACCTCTTGATGTCTCTCAATAAATTCAACCCAAAAGGTCGCATGTGTCAGTTCACTGTATGGGACATCCCTAACCATGTCTTGGAATACTAGCATCTCATCTTTGTACCTAAATTGAAATAAGTTAATAGTTTAAGTCAAACATTCGAGATTTAAATCGAGAATAAGCTCACTTTTTATTTCTGATTTCCTCTACAGCCCACAGTAGCTTTTCAGTCGATAGTTGTTCCTTCTCGATTAAAAGACCAGCACCACGAGCACTAATGCGGATTAAATTATCATATCCTAAGATTAAGTAGCATTATTTAACAGAGTAGTAATCAATATTACATTAGATAATCTCGGATTTTTTTACTTCTTAACATATGATATATTGTGAAACCAAAAAAAAACGTAAATGCAAGTAAAAATTCGTAGTGAAAAAAAATCATGAGTTTTAATGACAAACGTTAAACAACGAATTGAGGTATGCTTGTAGGAACATATATTTTTGCGTTTTAGTGATGCAGAGAAATGAAAGAAGATTAACATATAAGTAAAAAAGTGAATGCTAGGTACTTAAAGTGCTTTTGATTCTCAGCTATAAAGTAAAGCCAGTTTTAAAATACGCAAACTTTTAAAAGTGACTTATAGGACGAAATTTTTTCGGAAACTAACCACTAACAGTAAGAGGAATTCCAATTGTTGGCACACCATGCCAGACGGACTCGATGACACTATTCAAACCCCCGTGAGAAATGTGAGCACGACATTTAGGATGACATGAAAAGACAACATTTTAGCTATTGAAGAAGTCAAGTGCTTAATGTTTATGATAAGACACGAACTCTACGTCAGCTTATATGTGTTCATACAAACCTAAAAGATCCTGCTGTGGAAGCCAGTCCTGGGTAAACACATTTTTGGGTAAACCATTAATAGGTTGTCCATTGTATTGCCACACAAATCTAGTGTTTGGCAAAGAGCGGAATAATTTGATAAAACTTTCCTAAAAACATTTTTAAATTTTCCTACTTTACAACTAATTTCTTCTCGAATTCCTTTTTAATAAAATTGTTTCAAACTCTTCCTACAAATGATATAATGTATTTTATGTCAATAAATACTTTGAAAAAGAAAAATTATAAACATCTAGCATTTTATAAAAATTCAAACAGGGTTTATTTCCAAGCTTAAGATAAAAAGTTAGTGCTTACTATGATTTCTTTAGGAGCTTTACTCCATTGCGCTGTGAATCCCGTAGTGATGAGAATAAAATCATGTTCTTGCGAATTCCTCTCCAAAAACAAAGAAAGAGCCTATAATGCACAGAGATTACCAGTGAAAGCTGTAGTTAAATTACAATACTCATTTTCATTTTTGCGGTACCGTATTTATAGACATTAACAATACTTCTAAGATTTTAATTGGTTAAATTACTTTTTTTCTTCAATTTTAAATTTATTATTCATCTGTTTTTCGCTAAAATGTATATGGAAAAGTTAAATAAAATCTAAGCTTGCCTCAGGTAGAGCTGTAGCGTTTTTACAGTGGAGACCACCGACGAAGTTAACTCTTGGCATATATGGTCGTGCAAAGTCGAAGATGGGGGGATTATTCACAAAATTAATTGAGGCATTCCTCTCAATATAGAAAGCTGACGCAACTCCGGGATAATGCTTCTAAAAAATTGGCTTACATGTACAGAGTTAAAGAAACCAAACACGAGTGTGTATCAGGTTAAAAACCTCTACGTTTATTTGTGACCTGTAAAAAGAGAAAAACTGGTTTAATAAAACCTGGAAAACAGCATCCATTCTTGAATGTATAATGTGCTGATGGATGTAGAGCGCACGTAGATAACAGAAAAAATTATATGTGCGTTCCATGAATGTTAGATTGTCTGTTAGTCTGAAGATTCTTTTTTATATTTTAAACTGTATATTAAATGTCTTGGTAAAGCAAGCTACTAATAAATTGCACTCACTTGGTTCCTGGTACAGGAAGATAACTCGGAGGTGAAGGACTTTGGTTGGCCCAGGCAGATTCGGTACGAAGTGAAGTTAAACTCCAATATATAAATACAGAACCTGTGGAGGAATTGCTTCTAACATTTATTTGCATACTATGCCACGTATCACTTGTAGGAAACTATACATGTAGACATTTATTTCTGTTTTTTTTAAATAGCATACCTTTCAAAGCTGCTTGTAGTAGTCCACAAGGATTATATAAGTCATCAATAACAACAGTATCAAACCTAAATACTTACATTTAAATAAAATATGCAGTAAGATAATATGCTTAATGAAGTAGTAAATTGAGTTTTAACACTTCATACACCTATTACCTGACTTGTTAAGAAGCATAATGTACTGCTGTCAAATTTTTTAAGTCAATTTCAAATATATATTCATTTTGTAAATGAACAATGAAAGTTATGTAGTCTATTTAAGGGAGGTTACCAATAAAATAATTACCTAATTAGTTAACAATTCCCAACCTATCTTCTAACAGACCTTTCTCTTACCAATTGGTCGAATTTATCCTTGCTCTTCACTAATAATTTATCGCACAGCCGAATTGAAGCTAACCAAGCCGTTGTTTGCTCATTCGCGAGTTTGAGTTCAGCTTTCCATATCTAATAAGTTGAAATTAGGTCAAAGGTAAGATCCTCTCTAGATAAAGGCTAACTATATCTAAATATTAACGCACCATTTCGTGACTGGAGTGATTCCTATGTACAAAAATATCTGTTAGAGTCTGGTCATTAAATTGAACAGGCCAAAATAAACGTTTCACTTTATTAGACAGTATCGTTTTGGTCTGAAAAGTGGATGTTATCTGTATTTATCGAAAATATGCCAGTAAAATAACTTCTTAGAATATTTTAAGATTTACTAATATATTAAGTGATTTACCTTGTAGAAGACTTATTTAGCACCTAAAATCGTGAAAAAAACAATAACTAAAGAAAATTATAGACGGTAAGAGTTTAAAGCATTAGATTGATACTATTTTGTAAATACTAGTGTTTCCATTACTATACTAATGGCCTATTTTATGAGTGATTCACTGACCTTCACATTCGGTCCAAATCAAACTACCACAATGTGATAGCGTCTAATAGCGCTCCTAGTGCAAGGAATAATTATAGCTTTGTTTAATTACTTGATATGATACCACACCTGAAGAGGACCATATTCAACCCAAGTGACATCATGGTTCCTCTTGATCAGCTCGTTTGCAAGATGCTTCATGGTGTAAGAGTGCATCGGATAAAGAGTACTAGGCATGAATAACACCTTCGCAGCATCCAACGTCAATATGAGCGAAAGAAATTGCAATATAACCATCTGAAATAGCACTTGTAAGGGTACAGAAAGATGCCAACATCTCTGGTAAACTGATTTTCTGAAGAGTTTAAATGAAATTAAAGCAACATAATTGTATATATTTATTATTCATGTCTATGTCAAGAAATGATTCTATCTATAAATCCGACTCAAAATTCCATTTAATTGTGATATATGTAGAGATTAGAAATATAACTTTGCTAGAGACTGTGCTCAAAGGAATACTGCTTTAAACGGACCCCGAAAGAAATTATTACACATTTACAGGTGCCATAGGTTTGAGTACAACACGATCACGTGTTTTGGGCTTACTTAAAATGAACAACACTAAAGATTTTGCAGTTATCTTCTTTATAGTTTTATAAAATATGCGTGTTAAGTATAATTCAAATATAAAACGAAAAAATTGGAAATTACAGTCATTTATGGCAGAACTAAAATATCTATCTACATCATGTGTAACGAAACTATCACACTGTTATCTTTCCTGTCTTATGGCAGACCTCAAACACAAGTATAAGATAAAAATACAGTTAAAACTCGACAAACTATGCAAATCTATATAAAAAACAAACAATTGGTAAACCCGCTTAAAATAAACTGCCCTCGAGTAATGATTGCTTACTAGCAAAATAAAACTACTTTCTCTGTCAGTTGATCGATAATCGAAGATACATTCTTTTCGGTAGGCAGAATGTAAGTGGAGGTCATTTAGAACAGGCTAGGGTAGGCCCATTGGAACAGATAATCCAAAGCAAGCTTTTTGATGTGCTTGTAAATCAAGATTAATACTAACAATGTTGTTAAAGACCTTATGATTAGTGACTCTGCTAATGGTGCCATATTTACGCGATTTGAATTTAAAACCTACCTAACTTGATAGATATACTTTATATTCCATATAAATCTGTATTAATAGACAAGATTTTTAAAACCGTATCATATAATTATTTAAAATGAAATAAATGTTTTAAGAATCATTATGACAGTTTATTTGAACTCAGCAAAAACTATCATAAAGAAATAGATAAATATTAAGCAGTTAGATAAAACCTTCTTTATCTTAAGATAAATTCTGTTATAGATAACAGTTTTAGTAGTTTGTTAAACTAAAAAAATATTTCCATATAATCATATTTCATGATATATTACGCCTAGTATTACTTCTATTATTTATGAAATTTAATCCAAAGATTAAGATTATAATGAATGACTTATGCTCCGTCTTGCTTTCAGTATTTTTGATTTCAATGCTAAACACGACTCAAAACAAGTTTGATTAGTGACTATCATCTCTCGTGATATCAATACCTCAAACACAAGTTGTGTACTACAAGGAGAACAAGATGCAAAATTGGTGAAGATTCTGTTTATAAAAATGGACAAAGAGTAGTTACAGGAACTTACGTTAAGAACAGCTGAAAATTCAGTGAATATGACCATTACATACTGTTTCCTTATTATATAGAATATGAATCTCAATTTCTTCCCGAATTCTAATGTTTTTCTTTAATTTACTACTTTAAGTACGCATGTCACGACTATCGTTTTTTAACTTTTCATAATAGCTATCTAACTTATTTTAATAAATATATTATTTGCTGTGTTTTCGCAAGTGTCAAGTTATAGTTTTCTCATACAGAAAAGTAACCAGACCATCTAGAAAATAGAAATAAACCGGGAATTAAATTAGTGGACCTATTCAGATAACCGTGAATAAAACAGTTTTTCCCATTTATATTCTAGTCTATACAACTAATAAGTTTACGGAAGAATGAGAAATGAAAAATAAGTGGCCAAAGAATAGTTACTTCGACTGAGCAACCAATCTTCATGTTGACAGAAAAATGATCCGTCCCATTGAATTATTCACCTTACTGACCGCATTATTCGAGGTCATTCCACAATTATACACCTGAAGAGATTATCGCTAATCTGTAATAAACATCCTTTCTAACTTTCATTACTATATTCTCCCATAAAAGCTCAATCTAGACTTTTCTTATCTAATCCATAATTTATACTAATCAAAACAACCACAAACTTTTATCAAGATGTTAATGGTGTTAGAAGGAAGCATAAATCTGATGAACAAGCAATTTTCCAAACTGATGGACATTAGTGCAGAAATTTCTCGTACATTTGATTACTACAGTGTTATATTTGCAAAGAATTTATGATAATTACAAGTCCTCTAAAAAACAATACTCCTTCTCTTTATAAGCATCTTAAACTTAAAGATTGGCCTCCTGCATTACAAAATTTTAACTGTTTTTCAAAAATTTGCTCACATTAGTTTCATCAGACGTGTACAAAATGTCAACCCATTTTATTAGTGACTTCCATAATGCTTTCTATTTGTCTCTTTTGACTTCACACATCCGTTGATAGGTAAAACCCCACGGGCAATTCCACACTGTGACCAGCACGTGACAGCGCAATACATCTATCATGTTGGGCGAGAGTTAGACGGCCAGAGTTTGCAAGATATGCAGGGACAGGCTATGCGTTCGCTCGATGAGCTTGTGCGTTATATGCGCGAGTAACCGTCGTCGCCTCAGAGAACGCTCACGAAGAGTTGATTTCAGAATGGCGATCGTTCTCTGGGTTTTTGTTGGGGACCAATTCCTACTTTATTTATATTTAAAATTACTTTACAAACGTTTTATATCGTCTAATACGACCAAAATTCTAGGTTAACAGAGTTTTAGTATTATTTCGTAACCATAAGTTTGCCTCTCATTTAGTTGTGTGGTCGTCTATTCCGTCACATTTATTGACTATACATTTTGTTATTCTATATACCTTTATATAGTTTTAAGAATATATAACGTATAACGTATTCTTTACCATGTAGTTCAGACTTTGAGTGAGAGACTCATTATTTTCAACGCATCGAGTGAATGTATGAGTCCATACAGTAGTGATCTAACTAAATAACATGGAATCTTGAATTGTCTGTAGTAGTCTTTTTTAACAGAATCAATTTCCTTTACGTGTTCTTGGGGGTGTTATTTGATAAAATCAATAAGTGATTTTAAATATGAACCAAGCTGTTTTTCCATGTGAATTGTCTACTGTAATTGCAAACTTAATAGTATTTAGTGAAGTACAGCTAAATTATTTGAAACTGTTACGTATATAACTAGCATGATCAGTACAGTTCGCTGAAATAAGTTAAGGAAATAGTTAATTTAATAACTACGCAATTTCGTAACATATTAGTTATAGAAATAATGGAACATATTTGGTGATAAGTAATAATAATTTGTAACCGTAAATATTTAATATTGCCCTGATATATTAAGGCAGATATTATATAGTTATCTTTAACTTGAGTAATAATAATACGTACAAGAATATGCTCTCATTAAGTTTTTGCATTTGTTGGAACTACTCGATTCTACAATCTAGTCGTACTTTCATCTGTCATGCGCATGTAGCCCTGTGTAGTCCTGCTTAAGTTACAAATGTAGAAATATTATTTACAACCTTCATCATTTACCGTTGTATAGTTGCGCATTAAAAAGACGATATTTCGTATTCGATTTAAGCTATTCGAGATTATTTACTTTTATCTCAGAACCATCTTGGTGTCTTTGTTTTTTATTTTCATATTAGTTTTTGAAATGTATATATTGTTTTTTTTTACCAGGTCACCCACAATTACTGTGTATATGGAGCAAAATATTGTAGTAAAACAAGAAAAAGGTGAATTACGTCTACCAAATTAACTTCAAACTATTGTTTGAAATCTTAATTGGGGCTAACAATTTTTATTTCTAATATTTGAAAAGTTTCTTAGACTTATCTCTTTAGACACTAAATGTTTCATTGCCACGTAGTGTTGTATAGCAATAATTAGATAAACAAAATTAATAGATTGATGCAAACTATAAGCAGAATAGGGCTTATCTAAGAATTATGCAAAATTATTACGAAAAAGCTGCATTGCTCTAGTCAAAATCACTACATTTTAAATACGAGTCCGTCTTCTAATTCAAGTAACTTTATGGTTGTTCTTTGGAGTATCGCAACATTTCCATCTTGAAGGGCGGGGCGTCACTGGCTAGCCTGACTTGCGTGTTTGAATATTTCGATTTATATTCTGCTGGTGTTAAATTTACCTTTTAAAATCTTATAAATTTCATACTAGTTTTATTTCATTTTATTTAGAAAAATATTCCTTCATGTGCTGAAGTTACTCTTTAGGAGTTATTGGAGAGTGTCTGATATGTGGGGAGCCATCGACCGGTAAACATTATGGAATTGTTGCATGTCTCGGATGCAAAACATTTTTCCGAAGGTTATTGTGATGAGAATTTTCATTTCATTCTATAACAATAGTCAGTTGGAAATAAGAGGTGTTTCTTCATTTAACTTTCGTTAGTTTTTTGCATATATAGAAATGTCTTTACGCACAAACATGGAAACAGTAAGTAAATCACCTCAATCTTAATGTATAAATGCTTGTAATTTGGTATTTAGAGCAGTAGTACAGCGTCAGGATATTAAATGTAAGCGTGATACTCCGTGTGATGTCTCAAGACAAGCGCGGAAAGCATGTCGAGCATGCCGATATAAAAAGTGTCTTGACAGTGGCATGAGTAAAGAGGGTAAGTGGGTAAGTAGGCAGAAAGAAGCATTGTTCTTGATGGAACCAATGATGACATAGTAGTAGTTTCTTAATTTATTTAGCTTTACAACCTCGCCGTGATTTGATTGGTTGTCGTAGAGTTCGTCCACGACCTACTGTGCTTTCTCCACCTCCATGTCCCGTTTTTGATCCCATGAAAGGACAGTTGCTAACACTAATTGAAAGACTTACTGCTGTTGATGAAAGAATACGGTAGGTAGGATGGGTTAAAATAGTACTACTATGATATTCTAACTAATTTAAATTAAAGGAGAAAGAAATTTGAGCTGGTCCGATCAAAACAAGTTGCGATGAACTTAGCAGATATCATTAAGGAAGGTAGTGGCCATGTAAGCAATATAATCATTCCTAATTATTGTCTCGTATAATAGTATTATACGTTGTTCCATAGTTTGTATTATTTTTCTCTCCTCAAAATGTTTTCTATGTAGGTGGATCATCATAGCAAGCTAATGATCATGTTAGCAACGGATATCTCGAACGTTACTCAAACAGATCTCTTAATGATGTTGGAATGGGTTAGAACATTGCCCTGTTTTCCCTCCATTTCTACTGAGGATAAGTTAATATTACTTAAGGTGATTTTTGGTAATTGTTAACCTTGTACTACCATCTAGAAACATGTATGACACTAATTTTTCAGCGTTTCGCAGTGCACCATCTGATTTTAGAGCACGGCTATTATACAGCCGCTGCTAATGTTGATGATGTATGGTTAATCTCTAATGGGACATGTATGCCAAGAAATGTTGAAGTATTACCAGAAGAGAGTAAGGTAAATATTTCTACCGCGTATATGGTTATCCTATAATAATTTTTACTACTAAAATTCTGGTTCTTAATGTACTGACGTACTAATGATTTCTAATATTTTAATGGTAAACCAAATATAAAATTCAATCTTTAATAATACAGATATCTATATCGGCTGATCGCCGATGGAGGCAGGAGAAACTCTACAAACAGATGACCGACAGCTGTATTGATGAGGTGAACGTAAAATAAGTCAAAGAATGTGTATATTTTATTGAATCAATTGAAAAGAACTATATTTATCATTAATTAGTCTTGGTATAAAGCTTTCTGTTTCAGGTTGCCACACCTTTAC
Organism: Heterorhabditis indica; assembly: GCA_020740425.3. Classification (NCBI taxonomy): domain Eukaryota; kingdom Metazoa; phylum Nematoda; class Chromadorea; order Rhabditida; family Heterorhabditidae; genus Heterorhabditis; species Heterorhabditis indica. The sequence continues at coordinate 73,309 of JAJAVP010000134.1, read as the reverse complement.
GACATCTCCAACTTTCCCCTCAGGAGCTTGTGGTATTGAAAATTATCGTACTGTTCAATTGTGGAAACCACTCAGGTTCAATAGTAACACAAATTATTATTAAACATTATTTATATAATCTTAGTAGTGTTTTGATGAATGCAATAATTTTAAAATATTATCTGACAAAGAAATAGTACCATATTCACTTAAAACAGATTTATGATATTTTTATCTATTTTCTTAGAGTATTCGGAAATCTCGGAGCGATCACGACGAGCAGCAATATCATTCAGAGATAAAGTTGTGTCAGCACTGTTCGCTCACTATGAACATATAGGATATCAGGATTATCCGCGTCAGTCATGGAGAAATAGGGATGGATAGATAGATATACAACCAGGATTTTTTTTCATTGTGAGATGGCGACTAAGCAGATGTGCCTTCTATTTCGCATCAGTTAGTTTGCGTTAGTAAGCGCCGAAAATGAACTAGAGATATACCATTTTTAGTGCATTAAAAAATGTTTTAATTCCAGAACGTTTCGGTAATGTCATATTGATGATATCAGGTGTAACATCCGCAGCGTCAGCGATGTTAGAGAGTTACCAGGTAAGGACTACCTTCCCATATTTAATAAAATATATCACTCCTTAAAGGAATTATCTTTTAAATTAATTTATCTTCTTCTCAGTATCATGCTATTACTCCATACTAGTAGCAGAATAACAAATTTTGGAAGAATCTGATGGTTGTTTTTATTTAGGTCATGCGACTATTCAAAATCGTCCCGTTCGATCATATATCCCAGGAACTATTATTTAATGGGTGTTCTTAAATTTTATATACGTTGTTTCACCATTGTAGGACCGGAGTGGGGAATTATTTCCAAGCACTAAAGTGTGGTAATAAATTGCCATAGTATACTGACATCTGTGCCTTATAATATTTCTATTGAATTATTTTGCACCAATTATTATTACTGATATTTATATATCTATATATATTTGACTTCTTTAACGATACTTCGTCATGTTCCAGTACTCTTTCGGGTTCTTCGTTTTACCCATTTCTTACCAACGAGTTGTGCTCAGTGTTGTGCTAAAAGAATTACCTCACCAAGTTTAGCTAATGTGATTCCGATATGCTACAATACTTCTGATAATACTGAATAACTTGCACTTTTAGGTGTGAATCTACATGCCATCCTATTTCAATAATTACGTAGCAATCTCCTAGATATAGGAGTATAACATATCAGTTCTAATCAGAATTTAGTTATTTACGTAGAAAATATCTACAGTTACTTGAATTAATTAGTCTTATTTAAAGCTCACAACTAGGTCACTGTAGCATGCTTTAGATGTTAATCCTTCTATATTTCATAGATGAAAATATAGTATTTGGATGCCTTCGTGTTTAATTGTTAGGGAAAAATGGTACCGGATCAAAACACTGGTATTACTGTGGAACCCACTAACTAATAATATAAGGTGGAGACTCCAAGATCAAAAGGGTTAATGTCCTCAGGGGAGGACGTAAATTTAATAAATAAGTGGGAGATGGGTAAATGTCTGTCACCTGTCCTAACCACTAATCTATTGGGCTGTTAGGAAGTTGACAATCAGAACCATTCATCTTATTAGGTGCCCCCACCGACATCACTAATCACGAAACCCAAACCCCATTAACGGACATGGTAAATACCCTCCCAATCTAAAACAACAAACAAATACGCCCGGCACATTTATTAAAATTTTATCGCTTCTCCACCAAAATGTATATTCACGTTTCAATAATTCGAGACAAATCCAACTAAAAAATTCATAAAGAGCACTCTTTATCTTCAAGTTCTCCTTAACAATCAGAAACAACAAACATTCCAAACAAGATTGTTCTGCAAGAGCCCCACTAATCCAGTTCCCTACAACTAATCTGAAGCTATAAAAAAAAAAGAAAAACGAAGATCAGGTTGACTCAAATGAAACAAGCAACAGCCACCGAAACGCCGACGAACAGAAAATGATCATCAAAATCAGAGATCGAGTGGCTAACAACAAACAGTGGCAACAAAAACTAATATTTGCAAAGCTATCTAAACTATACATGTAGGGAGTGCAAAGACCAATTGGGGTGGCAAAGGAGTTGGAATTCAATGCCAAGAAGAACAAGCAACGAGATTACTTGGAGCCAAGGGCTGGGAATGCCTCCAGAGAAGCATCAAATGGGACAGTTCCTTGTTGGCGACTAGCGCCTCTTCCACCACGACCACCGCCACGGGGTCCACCACGTCCTCTTGCGGGACGCTCTCCCCTCTCTCGATCACGCCCACCACGACTCGGTTCAGTAAACTGGATATCAATATTAAGAATCTTCTTGCGGGGCTCACGGTGTACAACAACAATTTCCTCTTCGTCCTTCTCATCAGAGATAACTTCCTTCTGTAGAGGAACTAATTTGCCGAAATTTTCCTGAATTCCCTCTCCAGCTTTACGTACGTTGAACTTCGGTGCTTCTTTCTAGAATCAATAACTTGACTTCACTAAAACTGCTAGTTTACACTTCGAAAACCCACCTTTTGAGAGGCCATAAATTCTTTCAATGTCTTCTGCTTTGCCAGCTCCGCCTCTTGCGCTTCCTGAGCAAGTTCTTCAGCCGTCTTCTCACGCACGGGTTCTGGTTCTGGTTGCTCTTCAGTAGTAGGAACAGGCTCCGTCTCACCAGCTAATTCGTCCTGAAAGGTTATAAATAGATATAAATAGTTAAGTACAGTTCTACTAACTTCTTACCTTATCATTACCCCAGTTCCCTTTTCCATAGCCTTCTTTCTTATCTGTCCCTCGTACACCAGTACGATCAGAACCACTCTGACGGTCAAATTGGCGACCGCCACGGAAAGCACCTCTTGGCCTACGTTCTCCTGTAAACGCACCACGAGGCCCACGGCGACCACGCACACCTATATACGTGGAATAAAGATATGACATACTATTACTCTCTACTCGCACAAACCTTCACTAACTGTGGACTCCTGTGTAGTATTCTCATCTAATACAGTGTCCTTAGGTTCTTCAGGAACAACGTTAGCACTTCCTCCCCGTCCACGGCTATAAGTCACGAAAGTAATTCGTAGCCAAAATAAAATCAATCATTAAAGTTAAAAAATTTACATACAATGGAGCCCCGCGCCCTCTTCCACCGCGGGGACCACCACGCCCACGGTTCTCCCCAAAGCGATCAGCCACATCAGTAGATTCTCTAGGCGGACGCCCAGCACTTCCACGTCCACGTCCACGACCTCTACCCCTCTCACCTGTTGCTGGACGATTTTCCTTACCTATAATTTAAGTATAAGTCTTAATAAATCTAGGACAAAATAGATCCGTCATTTATTCATATGAAACGAAATTATCATTTCTAGGTCTAAAAAATAAAAAGCAGTTGCTTGTAATTGTCAGAGTACATGAATGTAGTATAACAAACAATACTATAAAATCCAATAAAAAATGCCAAGATTAAATAATCCTATTGAATCAGAAAAAAAAGACTCGACACCCTACCAGCAGGCTTAGCAGTTTCTTTGGGTGGTACAACTGGTTGTTTAGCAGCAAGCTTCTCAGCTTTTTTTTGAGCGGCTGCTTTCTCAGCCTCAAATTGAGCGGCCTTAATGATTAACTCTTGGGGGTCCTCAAACTCTGTAAATATTCATATAGTTATTCAATGTAAAGTTCCATAAACCATCTAAAAAATTTTCTAACCATCGTCATCGGACATGAAGCCAAACTTGTTGGCCACATTACAGCCGTACTCAACCATGATTGCACTGAGAAGAACAAGCGTACGATCTGGATCCTCTAATTTTATATCCAAGTCAGAAGCCCATACTATGGGTCACACTGTAAATCATTTAAATACAACATATTTATAGCGCTTGATTATACAAAAATCCATTTATAATCTACACACTAATAAATAACCTTTTAAAATACAAATTTTGTGTTTAAAAACTAAACGCGATTAAAAGTAGTACTTACACTTAAAACAAACTCAAAGAAACAGAAAAAAGCGCGAAAACCTATACTGGCTGATTATCGAATGAATGTACAATGCGCAATAAAGCTGATGCTCAGCGTAAATTTCTTGACACGCAAAATACAATAACCCGCAATTTTCAAATTTTTTAATAAACAGGTGATTTCTTATTGTTTTCGTTACACCGTATAGGAATTTTCTCAATTATATTTATAAGGTAAACAATTTGCAGTTGTTAGATTTGTTCGAAATTCTATTTTAATATTATAATGTTAACTTTCAAAACGTTCTTGTAAATTGGAGTTACTCACTATGCGATGATATTTATGAGTGAAGTACATCAATTTAAATGGTTACTTTCTTGTGAATTTTGCGATCTGTGAAAGATACTTATGCTTAATTGGACACTTATCTGTTTTAGCCACTCAAAATATGTAGAATAAAAATTTAAATTAATTATTTGTTTTATTATTAATCAGTATTATTTGCCATATGTGAATGCTGTTTTTCTTTTTTTTTTAAATATTCAAATTTCAAAGCATTGTTATTTGTATTTTAAATATATGTATTTATAGTGAGAACAACGAGAATGATATTGGATGACGTGAACAAGTCTCGCCAGTTAATGTTAAAAAACAAGTATGTTATTAATCAAACTGTCTTTTTTTTTAAATGAAATTTGTTGTCGTTATTGCAACTCTTTAAGCTTTATATATTTTATATCTAATTCTTCTTGTTTCGGGCTCACATTTATACAATAATTTATAGTAACCCATGGCTATGAGTGGTTGGTGTTTAAAGTTTTATGCTCTATATTTATCATTTTTTGTTGTTAGAATTGTTTAAAACTTTAGCTCATCTTACTTATATAGTTACAGTTCAACTAATCGCAACATAAAAGATGCAAATAATTGTAACGATTCACGAAGCTTAAGTCTGCTTTCGGCATTAGAAGCCCAGAATCATCCAACCACTTTTGTGGCGATAAATTCAGCTAATGGAAATCCTATAATAGCTGTTTTTCCTAGGATAGTTCAAGATGATCCGAATAATGATAAAGATAAAGATGTATCTGCGTCTACATAACTTAATTGGTTTTAACGTGTGACATTTATTTTTGCTAATTATGTTCAGATACTTTTAAGAAGGGTTATACAAACTTTTATGATGTATATTACTTTTTTTCGTATTATTGAACTCAGTAAACCATTTTCTTATGATAATTTAATTGGTTGTGCAGCTTTATTTAGGCTTAGAGTAACAAATAATCAGGAAGTAACATGTTAGTATGTTCTGTTAAGAAATTCCATAACTATAAATAAGGAGAGACGCCATCTTTAATGACCACATGTATTGCTGAGACATCGTAATAAAGCAAGATAAGGATTAAATTGTTTCGTAATTTCTATTGAAATATAGGACTAATATGGCAAGAATATAGTACGTATTTAAGTTATATCATGATTTAACCTGAGAGTTATAGGCGAGTGTCTAGCGTTCAATTACAATTGTAAAGTCTATATAACCATTACTAGTCAGTATTAAACTACTTTGAGTAGTTTCTATCAGTATTTTGGAGTAGTGCACATTTGCTTTTAGGTTTCCCCGTTTTAGATTAAATAATATGAGACGATCAGGAAACTACAAGATACAATAAATTTGTTCTCATGCTACGTTGTGTCTCTTCATATGTAGACTCAGATGATCAGAACGAGAAAAAGCCCGGTCACAGAGGCTGCATTGGAATGGACGATCGCCAGTGTGCTTACGTTTGTGCCTGTAATTTTCAGTTGTGAAAGTAGATTATTTTTGATTCAATTATATTATATTAAACTTTTGATGCAACGGTTGCATTCTTACCTTGTTAATTCATCACTTCTCGCAAATTTCCATTCGCAGCCTTCCCATGGGCAGCAATATGGCTTTTCACCACTGTGTGTTCTAACATGGGCTTTAAGGTGTGAACTTTTGGAGTAACTGAAACCACTGTCAACTTATTCTATAGAACAAATTTAAATGTCCATATGCCTCAAACTTGGTTTAAAACATAATTATAAGCAACACTTACGTTTTTTGACAACCTGCGTAAGGGCATGCATGAACAGCTAGCCTTTTATTATTTCGTGCTCTTCTCGTTCTTCTTGGTCTATCACATTCTTCTGAGGACTCTGTCGATGAATCTCCATCACCACTGGAATTTGCTAGATTGAGCTTCTCTTTTGGTATATTAGCAAACTGAGGTTTGCTCAAATTGTCTCTAGGTTAACTAGGAACAATTGTGGATAAAAAAAAAAATATATATATATATATAATTACTGGAAAACTTATTTAGTCACTCTTAATGTTGTCATATAACAAAGTCTAAACCTAATTACGTTTTTAATTATATAGTAATTTTAAAAACGTTCAACAGGTTTCTCATTGCTTTAATTTTGAAGCCGGTCCCTTATTGCTCGCATTGCGCAACGCGTTCTCTCGAGTGGCGGAATGCGGTTGGACAGTTAAACAGGTACAATCACTTTCAAATGGAAATATCGCTTTGTAAATATAGTCAGCGGGTGGTATGTCGTAAAAGTCGAAATAACAGAGAGAATAAAGACATTGGGAGCCTCGATTATCCTTGTGGCATGCATCTTATAGCCGCACCCGTTCCTCATGTAAATACGTTTTCTTCTTTTCTAAGGGTATGAATGAGAATTCTTTTTTAAAATCAATGTTTGCCTAATTTGATCAGTGTAACAGTGCTGAGCATTCTTACCGTACTAATAATCATTTAAAAAGTAGTCAATTTTTACCTGCAAATGCTAAAAATTCTTTCTATTTATTTCTAACAAGTTTTTGTAAATCTTTGGAAATAACAATACATTACTGCTAGGGTTTTAATAGTTTAAAGCATTTTCCTAGAATTATAAGCTAACTTAGACAGTTTCAACTTAAGAAATCTAGGAGAGCTTTATGAAAAATAGGTGGGAATTAGGGGATGATCAAAATCCTCAAATTATGTAAATTCCACAGTAACGCAAATGTATGTCACAATGAGGTCACATTCATCAAATAAACTCAATAATTGAAAGTGCTTATATAGTGATAATAGAGCTAGTAAAAGTGTATGTACTTGGTAAAATTAAAATCTTTGATTTAGAAATAAATATCAGTGTATATTCATACTAAAACTCCACATATTTAGAATGAACTTTTTCATTTCTTATATCGATTTCTGTTCTAATGTAATAAATTTATGGCAACACATTTATATTACTAAAGTATTAAAATTCACATGTGTCTGACGATTATGTCGAATAAGATGTAGTAAAAACTTGAATAAAATTCGTGTCATTCGTTATCTACTTAATGCAATTAGCCATAATTTACAATATATATATATAATTTAATAAATATTTCAAACGGAGGGATGAGAAAAATCAAAAGAATTAATTTGAAAAAGACTGGATAAAATTGGTAGCGGGAACCTGTTTTGACCGGAATACGAATGATTGATTAGCGAACAGTAGTATGAACACGCATCTGATGAACCCAAATCTGTAGATTTAGGATGAAATGTAAGGGTGGGGACTCGCTAATTGAACTTTAAAGACGTCAATCATCCGAACTGTAAGTTCTAGTGAAATTTTATTTTGTTCATAAGAATTTTATCAAAATATATACCAGCTAAGTTTCTTAAAATCATGTTTTGAAATATATTCATAGTTTATATTACAGAATCTTCATAACTATTTTATTCTTCCTAATAGCACGGTATCAATCATAATCATTTATATCAAAAAAAGGCTGCAATTTTCTTAATTTTGAATTTGTAATAATATTTAAGTCATAATATGGGTATTTATTATAAAGGCAAAGAGTACGTTACAGTTATGAGCTGTGGAACCCAAAGATTCAAGTTTGTTGGATTAGTCAACAGAGTAGGTAGCAGAGAGAAATTCATACCATAGTACATTTAAAAGGCACATATTTTTTAAAAACTCAATGTACATTTGCTTTTTCTCTTACAACCATTAATGCATTGAAAATAGTTATTTATTTTGGCAAGTTGTACTAGAAACTAACATGGATACATGGGCTAAAATTTTATAAAATTTGGATTCTATCTGTTGAAAGGTGTTAAATTTTTTGATTTTAGGTTTCAAAGTTAAAGTTTGTTAGCTCTATTGAAAAATCTTCTGAGTGATAGGTATTTAGAGGATTATTACTTTTAAAGATAGTTTAAATTTTTAAAAGGAGGTTTAATTCTCATTTTGAAATTAACCCAAACTGTTACTGAGGTTGCAGCAGAATAGTTCGTCATGGCTCAGTTGAGCAAACAGCAATTGCGTTTTTGCTCATATAACTGAGCTAAAGTGCTGGAGGACGTAATTACTCAACCATAGTGCTCGTTCTGTACTTTGTTTGTGGACATGCGAGTACATGTGTTCGTTCTGTATTACTGATGTGCAGCTTCTATCGCAGAAAATCACTGAGTGTTTCTCATAATTACAGTAAATAGAAGTAAACCTTCGAATAGTGTCATAAACTAAGTGCATTAAACCTTTTTGAACATTGATTTATTTAAGGTGTTAATTTACTAAAGTTATACTTCGAGATATTTAACATATCAATTTGTTCCACTGGCTTTAATTACGCAGTTCAAAACGACATTTTGTGAATGAATTATAATCGTTACCATTTTGTCATACAGTAACCGCCATCTGAACAGATTTCATGTTTGATCAAATATAATTCGTAACAGGGTGAATCAAGACGTCTTGGCGTCCCAGTTAAGTATGATGATTTAATATCAAGTGATTCATTCTTGTGTAACGATTTTAATTCACCGTTTGTCCTTTATAACAGTAGACATAATATCTGGAGGTAATACTAATTATGATTTAATGGAGCATATTTGGGTTTATGTTTGGTATTAACTTTTCTCGTTCTTTTCTAAAGACTTCTGGGAAAAGTATAAGCGATAACCTAGCTAGAAAAAGAGAAATTTTTCTTTTAAAAAATAAATATAATGTATCAATTTAGTATGCGAACAAATACGAAAAAATCATAACTGTTTTAAAAGACTATATGATTAATTCTGATCTCCTAACCACCTAGAATTACGACCTTCAGAATCACTTTGAAAACATGATATACTAGTCTGTAATAGGCCTTGGCAATTGCATCTTAAAAAACGCACGTTGTAAATTATGCCAAATAATCTCAGCTAATGTTCTAAGATCGTAAGGCAAACGAAGACAGTGGTAAGTGACAACACCACCCACAGGACATGCAGTTAATGCTTTGGGGGGGGGGGGAATGAAAAACCAAGCAACTCATCATAATATCTAAAATTCTATCTAATAAGATGACTTGTTACCTTTTTGAGCTAAACACTATTAACAACGCAGTTACATTAGTTTTCCTAGGCAAATGATAGTCACATATTTATGGTTACTTTCTCTATGAGACAGTTATTTCTTTACTATCTATTTTTAAAAAAATTAGTAGGGAATTAGAAATGATTGAATCGTTAATTGATATAAATGTAGATTGCGGGCTGCCTGGTACTTTCAAGAGAGAGACAAAGAGTAAACAATTTTTTCAATTTGCAAGGTCTGAAAGCACTTTCAAAGACAATTGCACAATGATGATATCTTAAACATGAAAAAATATGATCAGTCTTAAACAGAATAGCACCAATGCGCTATTAAAATTCACTGTCCATTTATCTATTTCTAAATAAGTACTAAAACATTATTAACATTTACTAACCTGCTAATTTTTCGTAATCGTTGTAGGGGCATTGAGTGCAAATCAGGTAAACTATAGGCTAATGGTGAACTAGAATGCGAAAATCCGGGACCAGAATATAAATATGGTATTTCAGGACTAGATGGTGGCGATTCCTCCTTGATAGTAGGAAATGGTGCTGAATAGAATGTTGATGGAGGTGGCAACGTTGAGGTAGTAGGCACAATTGTACATGAGGATGAGTAGTTCTGAGGATATGGTAACGTTGGTGGAGGCATGCTAAGGGTTATTGGTGGATCGTAGGCGGATGCTGTGTGCATTCTTGGCACACAAGTTAAACTGTTTACTGTGGGTGTCTCCAGTGGAGAAAAAGCAGCAAACCGGGTGCTGACATCCTCTCCCATTCGAAAATTTTCTTGATAAAGAAACTCACTAATATCATCCCAAACCTATAAAAAACATCGGTATGAAAATGTTTGAATGAAAAAAATGACCCCAGATACAGTAATATTAGTGAACACGTCATTTGTGTTATTCTGGGATGAAATTATTTGATTCATTGTCGCATAAATCAAACTCACTTCACTGAGTTCATGGCAGATGACTTCAGCCATTTTGGGCGATGTAGGTGATTCTTGCAATTCGTTCTGAGTGGAGTGGTTCTTCTTTGTTCCACCCCCTTGGATCAGCAGCCAATCAATGACGACGTAGGACACGCCCACCAATAGGGTACTCGGCAAAACAGTGACTAAGCAGTGAAGCGGATTCCGGACATTTTTCGGTAACGACAAATGAGATGATAGACTTTAACTAGTGGAGAATTACTAAAGTTATTTATAATAAGAAAGACAGCAGATTAGTTCTTAGAGATGGAGGTTAGAAGCTTAACTTGTATACCATTTTAACTGTAATGAATATCTTGTTTCATATTATTCAGTTTAACTATAGTAGTTTTCTATGTTATCCCACTTTCTTTGAATACTAAAAAACCTAATTTACACTTTGACGTATAAGTTTACTTTAAATTTACTGTGATAGACAATATAAATCTACCCATATACAAATGACACATCCATTAAGTTACTACTTTATTCTTGACTGTACACTATGCTAATTTCTGAAATGCCCAGGGTTAATATACAAAAACGTAGAAGGCCATGCACTTACAAGATTACGGTATATATTTATATTAATTGAATTTTTTAAAAATAGGCAGAATAACAGTGTATAAAAACCACAATTAGTATTGTTTTTCCGTAAAATTAGGACGGTTTTGTTCTACTTACAATAGGTTGACAAGCCTTGTATGATCTGCTGTTCCAACTATAAGTCGGTTTCCGTTGATTTCTTCTATCAGTACTTATATGTTATCAAAGGCAGTGAGCGGCGGCAACTTGAATTATATTTTATTGACGTGTGGGGAACCAGTTCAGTGCATATAAGGAAAAGTAATGCGATAGCACAATTGGTGACGTCGCCGGAAGGAAAAACCCCGATCCTCTATCTAATTATAACAATGGATCCAGCATTTTCTTAAGAATAAACATTAATAAGTCATATACAAAATTGTAGATAGGACTACAATGATATCATTGCAGAATTCTGATAACACTATTAAGAGGTAAGACTTATTTTGATAAGACGTTTAATGTCTACACTACAAGATAAACTTAGAATTTAATTATGCAGAATATTTTCGGTGTTATAAGTAACTTAGTCGATTCCATTAAATGCTATGAAATTATCCTTTTACGTACTAGAAAATTATAAATACAATCTATAAATTCCTCATAAGTTAGTAGCAGAGTGCACTATAACCAAGTTAGAGTAATTTTACATGCGAGAAGGCTGAACAGAGAGGTCTTCACTATCTTTTGTTTGGCCATTACTATGCGGCATTCCTAGTCGAACGCTTGCCTCCTCCACTATCTGTCGCTCTAGTTCTACACTAATTAAGATATGTGTGCTTGTAGTACTGCATGTCCTTTTATCGTTATTGGTAAGTGCAAGCTGTGGCATAGACTAGCTAAAGCCAAACAAAACCAAACATATGCACTTGACACTAAAAATTGCTTTAACTCTTTAAAAAGTTAATGCATTGAAGTTGGTACTATAATAATACTTTTACAAGGTCCAAATTATTATAGGATTTATTTGGCAAATTAACGACAAAACATGATAAAATCATTGCTTATTTGTGAAATTATGATAGATTAATTAATTTCAACTAAAGAAGATTACTTATAAAGAATATGAAAACTACTACCAAATTAAATTTTTGAACGCTAATTAATAAAAGCGAAAAATTACTAATTTCACTATCTAAATTTTTTAACAGTTTTTAAAACTTTATATACATGAATATCTTTTAACTTGAAGTTATAATGGGGGAAAATATCGTAGGTCATGTGCTATCATCACTTAACACTAAAGCAAACCAGTTTGAGCGCCCCTCCCGATAGTTCCTTTAGATGAAGAAATTCTTCTGTGGAAACAACGGTAGCAGCTAATTCCCAAGCAATGGCAAAGGGGACAACTAGTTTCCAGATCTCGATTTCTTCACAAACACATTGACCTACAATATTATTAAGAGGTTAGCAATTTATAGTTTAGAAGATTACAATACTCACTAAATTCTCATATATTAAAATACCTAATGAGCTAATAAGACTGTTAGAATCTATTCGTTGACAGGTATTAATTGCTACACAGCGCTGTCACATCGTCAGTTGCTCTGTATCATTCTATGTCGGTTCGTTCTACTACTCATTCAATCTCACCTCCACCTCCCACTATCCCACTTTCTGTCGTTCTTTCTCCTTCTTCGATAACCCGTTTCACATCCAATTGGGTTCGTCGATTCTCCATTATTCGCGCTTAGTTCTTTTCTCTAGCTCTAAACACATTATCACGGGCTGATTACAGGACGATTTTGGTTCTTAGCTCCTACAAAAGAAATAAAGAAAGTTTTATGTCTCATCTAAATAAGTTGGGCCAAAATAGGTTCTATGCATAGGAAATACAAGTAGTCTGAATAATGATGGCCATGAAAGTAGCATAGTTTAATCTTATTTTCAATAATTTGCCACTTTATTAGTGATTTTTTTTGGTCTTAATAATTCCATATTATTCATCGCGTTAATTGGCAATTTTTCTATATTGTCTTGGAAAGTTTTCTTCAGTCGTAAAGCGCTCCTTACGGTATTGTAATTTGTCACTTTTGTCTAACATCTATTCTTACAGCTGACACTGATCTCAATCTATATCGTACCGCTACAAGTTGTCAACTTTTTCTAAAATTATAAAATGTGAATTTTATCTAGAAACGAGTTTATCTGTGTTAGGACAGGTAAAGAATCAGGTGGCGATAAAGACATTTCGATGGAGATGTACGTTTCATTGTAATGAAAGCGATAACATACCTAGAAGCTATCTAATCAGAGACTGTAAGTCGTTTAGAACTTTCTTGAGATATTAATGGCAAAGCGGAATCAAATACAATCTAATTTCGATATGAAACATTGTTATAAAAGATTCAAAGTACATCTTTATTAATTAAATTGCCTTTCTATTGTTGATGATAAGACATTTCATGAAAATTTTAATTTTTAGCACATTATTTTACCATTTTTTAAGCGCTTACTTATTTTCCTACCAAGTTTCTATTCTATAATTTCTAATACTTATGAAATATCCTTTTTCCCAGTTGTCTATTTTCTGTACCTATTTTTTCGTACCCTACTATTTATTCGGAAATCTATGGTTTCTCGGTCAGTTGAAAACTCATCAAGCACATTTGTCGGACAAATGAATTCTTCTGAATAGTTTCAAATGTTGTATTGGAAGGTCATTCCAACTGATAGCAATCGAATAGAAATTAATGGGGTTTCAAATTGTCGTCTATTCATGATTAGATGAAGGCGATAACTTGATCGTGACTGAAAGTTAAAACAGTCCAACAAAAGAATAAAACTGTTTTCTCAACAATTTTTAATACTTTGAGTCGAAAGGCTTCTATGTGATTTTCATCGACCTTCGATTTTCTCAATTTCCCTGGTACATAATTGGTCGGTAATGCATTTAACTTTTACTAATAGTTATGACCTAAAATTCAATAAGAAAACGTTTTCTGACATTTTAAAAGAATGTTTGCGCAGATGAGTCAGAAAAAAGACTTAATTTTACTAAAGAATGGATACATTTGCAAAAAATGTCAAAACCTTTTCAATATAAATAAACTGGAGGGATTCTTTCAGAGGTCTGTTCAAATTTTAAGGGGAAAACAGAAATGATTAATGAATAATTGATAATCTGTATTAAAACGTTCCATTTGCGTTTCATCTAATGACTAATAACACTAGTTTTATTGAAGTGATGGAAATATGAAGTGGTAACTTTAGCACTACTCCAAATTTTTGCTTTTGTGTGGCGATGTGAAGAATCATTCTGTAGTGGTATTATCTATGCTGAAAGTGACATCAAGTCACTGCTTAGTTCCGCAAGTACATAGCGCACCTTGCAATTTTGCAGAGATACAATTATACTGTCGATAAACTCTGATACTTATTGTTTCTGATCTTTTTAAATTAACTAGTTGAAGAGATTTACTCATAGATTAATCGCAGAAAGGATATGGTGAATTTGAGGTAGTGAATACTGCAGAATTAGAGGCCTGTTTGAATCTGAAGACGCATCTTTCTAAGTGCAGAATAGCCCAGTTAGCGTGCTATTCAGTGGGATGATTACTGTATGCAATAAGGTAGATGCACCATTTGAGAAAAATGGTTCCAACCGAACAAGTCCTGGGTCTTGCTGTTCACTCCGAGGTTGTCGTGGCTAAGTGGCCAGCAACGCGAGCAGGCGGTGTCACGTTAACGTTACTTTCCTAGTGTATGACCCATACCTTTTAGCTCTGTACACTGAATTTTTGTTTTATCTACACTGTTTATGTTGTTGTTTAACCATAGTTAAAATTCCATGCTTAGATGTTCTATTATAACCTATTTGCATATACGACTTCATAGTTTATTTTTAAACTAGCTGCTTAGTTAAATGCCAGAAAGGCGCCTGCACGTTTCTCTGTTTCCGCTCTCCGAGAAAGTCCTTCTCTGCAGCAATTGTAGTTTGCTGTAGATATTCGTCTTACTTAAAAATTGATAGATTAGATGAAATGGAACTGTATAATACAGGAATGGATTGGGGTAAAAAAGTGAAACTGAGACATGGGTATAGTTTTAGCAATACGCTAATAGTTTCTAGAGAGCAACAAAGGAGAAATAATGATAGATATCTTTTTGAGAAATATGATGATAGAAAACTAATCTTTTATCACAAGATATACTCTGCTCAAAAAAGGGATGGAGCCTCTTATAATTTTCCTGTAGAAACTACTAGAACATATTCCACAATTCGCCTTTGCGATAGTAACAAGTATAAACCTTTTGGGCAAGTTAAATGAAACATTATCATGATAAGATTAAAATACTGATAACACCCGGTTTCAATTCAGTTTTAGTACTACAACAAATAAACATCAAAATGTTGAAATACAACATTCAAAACTTTATTAAATTTTTAAGTACTTTATATTGATGTTGGTGTCCTTTAGCTTCTTATGTATCAATAACATTTTACATTTAAAAATTACAAGAAAGAGTTTTAATAAAAATGTTCATATGCATTTTGGCTTACACACGTTTTTAATTGGAAGATTATCCTTAAGAAATGTATATTATAATAAGGTTTCCGCGGAAGGCAGTTGAAGGAATTAACCCATTTTAAGTAAAACGGACTGGAATTTACATTTTATTAGTAACGAATAGTAGTTTTCCGTTTCTATGGAGTTCGTAATCATTAATGAATAGCTTAGAACACATTTCAGTATTAACTATCGACCAATTGACATGCTGACGATAGATGTTTAACATAAATTGACATGGAGCAAATAGTTGTCTAGCCAAGTCAATTACTTAGAAAATGAGACAGACTTTAGATCAGTCAGTGGATTCGTGCCATTTCCAAATTTCAAATATAATCTTCGATCTTTCTACTTTAATCCCTTCTAGAATAATAATCCTCATGTAATCAGTCTCAAACAATAGTTTGTAAACAGCATTCGAATTCACTACAAAATTCAACAACTGGTCTACTATCAGACAACTGTATTTATGGAGACTATTGTTACCCTGCGTATTCCTTTGCTGATCTACAATGTAATGTCGTTCACGGGTTGCAAGTGTCACCTTCGGCTTCTTCATAAACAGCTCGGTGACTGAATATTGAATTTCGAGCCCAATTGATTGAGTATCGCGTTCTCTGGAAATAATAGTTAGTGTGAGACATACAGTAAAGTTGGATTGTGATAGAACTATAACACAAATGAAGGGAAATAAATATTGGTTTACCTAAACGTCAAAAACTATATTTAATTTGAAAAAGTGCGTAAAAAATAGACAGAAATGACTACGCAAATAATTAATGTGGATAACCCTGGTACTTGAGCGACGGCAGAAGGTATGTTTTGAATGTGGATGTCCTTGATGCGGCAACAGTGAAAAATAACGATGACGCCAACGGTGAAGCAGAAAAGAATACTGCACATAGCAATGGCCAAAATTATTAGTAAAGTTTCTGGCGAGGCGTCCATCGCTTCCTGACTTGAATAAACATATAGACAATTTGGTATATATGGTTTTAGTTTACTATGCAAAATCAATTAATTTCAAAGTTAGAATAATAGTTGTACCATAAAAAAAGAATAGCAAATGCTAGCACTTTTCTATGTTCACATAAGTGTCAATTGTAACTAGATAACATGTAGTATTCCTTGAATATAATTTTATCTTTTGGAACTGTTTCTAAATAGCTTTTAAAAGAATATCGTATGATTTTTCTTACTTGTGAATCTACATTTTTCCTATTGTTTTGAAGGTAAATAATTCTGTCAAGAATATCACTTTCTGTACTTAAGTTAAATCCTGAATTCTAAACCTCTACTGGTTTTAAAATAAACATCTACTACACTTAGAAGATAACTAGCAATTGATGTTTACAAACAATGCCCTTCTTTTGTTAATTGCTTGTGTAACAATAAGCTGTGAGAAGATAACTAACGACGACTCTCGTGAACCCGAATAAAGCTGCTAAATCCAAGAGTTCAGATTACAATGCAATGATGGTTCTGCATCTATGAGCCTTGTCAGTAGGAAGCTAATAGGTTTGGCATACTTGACTTTATCAAAACATTAGTACAAATAGATTCTATAGGAAAAGTATCAATATTTTAAACCATAACACAAATTTAGCTCTCATTTTTAAATAGCTATAAAAATGCTATTTATAGTAAGCAGAATATGTTCTTTTCTCAATCCTTAGCACAATTAGGTGAACTTTACTTATATACTCATTTATGGCCTAGACTAAACGACTTATTTATACTCTGGAGCCAATCATAAGACGTTTGATAGTTTCAACCTCACACCTGACATAATGTTGTCCCAGTTCGCTAAACTCCATGGAACTATAAGTTTCGGTACCCTAAAGAATATTCCAAGTTCTGGGTAGTATAAACTAACCATTATATAGATCTTACCAACTACAACATGGTGAAGTACGTTTTTCTTTGGCCATACGACATTCATCTCCGGTGTTGATCGATGTTCTAAGTGCCTTACTCAAGACGCCTCCAGAAAAATTTGTTCCTATTCTACCATCCTTAGAAACGATGAAAACCTTCTCATCTATATTAAAACAAGATGATCATAGACTTCTCGTTTAAAAGTATTTGTAATTTTAGTTTTCATTTTTGTGATTCTTATTGTCTTTGATGAGTTGATAAAACATTAACTAAGACATAAGCTTGACCAACATGTAGTTGCTAGCCAGAGACAAGAAAACACTAGAACATTTTTACTTTTATCGTAATAAGTATAAATTTTCAAATTATGCCGTTATCCGAAACTTACGAGACTAAAAATTAGTTTGTGTTGCTACTTAAATTCGATTAGCGACGCCTTCTTAAACATCTGGAAATTTTGCGCTGTACATATTTCAAAAAATTTATATTGGGAATAAGTCGAATTTGAAACGAATTGAAGTTAAATTGTGCGGATGCATTCTGTTTGAAGGATACGGAATAACTGCGGAAACTGAAATCATTTACTTTCATAAATTGTTGAAATGCTCTGAAAATTTGAAACTTAGAAAGTTTAGTTCAATAATTTATAATGATACAGAATAAGAGCTTTTACATGTCTGATGATTAAGACAAGCTCTTGAATTAGATACGACGGTGGTTGTAACCTGACCAGTAAGTCGTTACGAGTAAGCAATGCCAATTAGTAGCAAATTTGTTTTTCATTGGTGTATCTTTATACATAACTTTCATATATTTTTATCTGTTTTCACATCTAATATTATAACTCCTCAAACAAATTACTAAAATCACAAATTCTTAGTCGGGAAATCTAAATTATGCGTGAAATGAGGTGAAGTTTCAACTAATTGCTATCAATCGCACTTAACTGGAACGTGCTTTGCAGTATAAAAGTACATAGACCAAGGAGAGCAGCCTTTTGATTTCCGAGGCTAGCAACGTGGGACAGTGTTTCAGTCGACTTAGCCTTTACTAGACGACATCATGACGGCGATTCTCCATTACAATGGGCGAGAGGTGAAAAGCTCATTTCGAGGCGAAGGCAGTGGAAAGGTTGCATATAGCATAGTAGACTAGGAGTTTGTATGCAATGATTGTTTACCAAAGTTAGTGCGTCTCTCCCAAAATAAGAATAAATACTAACCTAGCGCTAGCAAAGGAATATTTGAAAATTATATTGCATAAATTGCATGAATAGCACTCGATTTATATTTTAAATTGTTTGAAACTGGGTAGTTTGAAGAAGGAAATGATAGGTACAAATCCTGTCATTCTCATACCTAATGTTTCATAAGTATTACAAAGTGCAGTAGGTAAGAATGGATTACTACAACATAGGAAAACAGAAATTATTTTTAGTATAAATAAAAGTTACTGCTTTTATTGAAAAGTAGACACGCCTAAAAATTATTGATCTTTCCACACCCACAGCAATGAACAGGCTAGGGAAACGGCACTCAGGGTGGATAATAAGAGGGAATTCAGGTGAAAAACATGCTGCATAACATTGAGGGATGGATACAATGTAAAGAAAAGCCAGAATAGGAAACTTTTAAAGAAATAAATGTACTTATAAGTTTTTGGAAGTCTACAGTATAACAGGTTACGATCCGAACTATGAAATTACTTCATCACGTTCTCATGTAAGAAGTGGCTTCACTAGTCTTTATTTCGAGGCATCACCATCTTATCAAATTTTGAGGTTTAAAATTTAAGTATTAGCCTTCTTGAGGTAAAAATTTTACAGACGGCTTAGGTCCACTACTTATAAGTCTTTGCTGCTAAAACTCTATTCCGTCTATCACCATATAATTGCTTCTCTATTGGTAATCGTGCGACCATTACTCATCAGTGTTTTTTTGTCTAATTCTAAGAGATTCTTTGCGGGCAGAACACTGTTTCACATATCCTGCTTCCTTTTCTTTGATTTTTTTTATTATAAAGACGAATCAATGATTATGTTATGTGGAGAGAAAAGCTTCCAAGAATTCTAATTATATTTACAATAAAAATAAATTTGCTACCTAACCTTACGAATGTTTCTCTATAAAACGAAGTAGTAGTTGAGTTTGAATATGTATATAAATGCTATAAATTGAAAAATATGTGATTCAAAATTTGATCTATAAGAAGTTCTAATTAATGATCTATAAGTACTAAAACATTGAAATTACTCAGCTACATATATAAATGAAAATAATGATAACGCCATCTTTTAAAGTCTTCAAATGCTAGCCGGCAGCTATGGTACTATGAATAATTGGTTTAGTAAGAGAATCACAAATACTTTTGAAAGCCATTATGTGCGACCGCGTCCTTCTTTCTGGATAATCACTTTTAAACGGCACATTTTCTTGCTCGTGAAAACAAGGTTGCTTTCGTAGTTAAGGTGTAGACTCAGTGATTCATTGTTGTTCTATTTGCATTAACAATAGTTTTATTGTTTACATGCACTTATCGTATGTTTTTAAATCACTTCGAACCAAGTTGTTTGTTCCCATGATCTCCTAATGCTCCACTTAAATGATTGCTGCATGATTCTTCTCATAGAAAATTGAGCGCAGACACTCAGTCACTAGACCTAGGTATTTTCTACTTGGTCACTATCAAAACTGAGATAGCTAAGAAATTCTGTTATCATCTACCGCTGTAGACCATAGATCCATTGTAAGCAATATATTAATTTTTCATTTCCGTATCCTCTAACAAACTACGAGCAAGCAGATATCATCTTATACCTTCCATGGGTAGAAGTAGTTTACGAAGCAATGAGAATATAGCCTTTACTAAGTAATAGGCTTCAACACAAATTAACGAATATTTTAGGGAAGAGAACAATCACATACGCTATACTCATTGCAAGGAAGCATCCAGCCACAGTATCAAAAGCAAAAGAAGTGTCGGACGAATTCCTTTCTCTGCTACCACCAATTCTTCTCCAACATGGATTAATCACTAGATCACAGCTATCAGGTAAATTATAGGATTGTTGTGACATGCATAGATATAAACCTTTTGCATTCACCGTTTCCAGTTCTACTGCCTATTCCTTCTCTTTCTTATCATCTAAATTTAGATAAACACTGATTTCTAGAACTAATTCAGTAAAGATCAACATAAATCAATACTACGTAAGATTTGAAAGAATAATTACCTATAATAAAACCTGCTTTTTACTGTTAGCAGACAATTATTACAACAACGCACCATTTACTTATGTTTCACTATCATTGCAGAATTTTAATGAGTTAGAAGAACCCATGAAAACTGGCTATCAAACTTTTGAGTACGAGTTAGCTTCTTGACAGCAGCACTTAAAAGATGCATGAAACCCTACGGAACCTACTTACTGGAGAAAAAAATTTATTCTACCACAGCCTTACAGTTCTCCTCTAAAACATAAGCTATCAAAATTATGGCTAAATTGCACATAAAATTCAAGATTTCTTTCTCCAACAAATTCGATTAGTAACTTATATAAATGAGCCATGTACTATTAGTTTAGAGTCACTTTATGGATGCTACATGAGCCGAAAGTGCACTAGCTGAGCACTACTAGTCTAAAACATCAACTGACTAGTTCATATTGTGCCGTCACAACTTTTAATGTTGTAATTTATAACTATGATTAAAGCAGAGAAAAAAATAACTTCTGTTTAACCCACTGCTCTACAATGATACGATTCAATGGAGAGAAATTCAATTGAACTTTATTCCATCCACTAACGTCGTCTGAATAAAATTTTAAATATGTACTGAAAAGCTATGACAATCTCATTGAGTATATACACAAGAGGAATGGTATCATTACTGTCTCGTCAAGACTAAGCTTCTAACACATTGTTTTCCCAATCATGTAAGTCCCAAGGGCTTCAGAGGAAAAATTAAAGGAGGATGAAAAAATAAACTCTTGAAAAAATCTGTCAACATATCGATAAAATGCTTTAGAATAAAAGCTCCATGTAATTTCACTCCTGTTTATTTTAATTTAAAAGTTTAATATAATGATAAAATGTAGAACCACTTTGATTAGTTAAAAAGGAATAAGTTTTTAACCATTAATTATGCTGTATGTGGGTTTTCATTTTTCTGGACAATTTAACTTTCTTAATAAATCTGTAG
Organism: Heterorhabditis indica; assembly: GCA_020740425.3. Taxonomy (NCBI): domain Eukaryota; kingdom Metazoa; phylum Nematoda; class Chromadorea; order Rhabditida; family Heterorhabditidae; genus Heterorhabditis; species Heterorhabditis indica. Next base: position 51,783 of record JAJAVP010000134.1, on the reverse strand, counting down.
ATCTGGGACGCCTTCACATTAGTAGAGGTTTTTAGGTGACATGCTAGAATCCTTCTGGGGACACAAAACTATAATTATTAAGAACTATAAAGATTTAAACATATAGTGGTTTTTCTATATCCATCAACTTTCTAAATATTCTATAAAATGTTTGAAGTGTCTGGGTTCACGTACGAACTGCGTTAATATTTGGTTTCCTATGAAGATTTCTTCATAGCTGTGAATGAGGTAAATCTAGTATTTGACATGACTTTGTCCAACAAGGTCTGGCGATTTCCACAAAATTCTGTATTTGTTTACGTTATATGTCTATTATCCGCTATTCCGTTGGTTCATTTCGAGCATTTTGAGCATATCAAACATGCTATTTTCTAGCTTTTCGTAAGGATCTTTGCTCCCCTATGCTGGTTATATTGTCGTAACAATATAATTCGTCACAATCTATATTTTATTAATTCACGAACACCAATCGCAAGTTTCAGGTTTGCAAGCTACAACCATGAGAGGGCGTTTCTGCAACTCTTTAAAAAGGCGAAACCCTAGATCAACTTTGAATAATTACATTTATGAGCTTAAAAACGAACGAATTATGCTCTTCTGTTGCAGATATCTAACAAATTGAGATCTCCCAACTAACCAAGAAAACTACAATTTGTAAAAAAATTTAAAAGAGAGGCTCAAATATAATACTCGAACACCCTCTTATCAGCTGTGTGAGAATACTTGCACCAAAGGATGAAAATCTAATTTTTCTCCAATGAAAGCCGTTTGAATATAGATTAACACTAGTATTGATTGGAATATTTCAACGAATTGTAAAATTACTTTATCATCAGAAAGTTGTAAAAATAACATTGGCAAAGGTCAGTCTATACTTGGATTTCATTTTCACCAAGTATTTCTTTTCACCCACCGTTCTAGGGAAAATACTAAAGAACATCCTGAAACATCTAAAACAGAATAGGTTAGCTTAAAGAGCGGATACATGTGGTAGTTCAGATTTCAAGAGGGCTTTTCTCACGTATTTACAACATATATAATTCCTCCGCACTTTTCCAATTTATGCGACACAGAGGTTTCTGTTTGTGGAGGTGCAAGGCGATAGGGATGAAATAACAAGCAAAACCGTGGTTAGAGAATGACACGTTAGAACTTTCATCGGCACCTAGATGTCTTGAGATTTTATTTCCTGAAGCTATTGATTTGAAGCTAGATAAAGGAGAGCTAGATATTATCGGTGATAAATTTACCATTCCATTGTGTGTATGATGCAAATTCAAGTATTTTATTCCTCTTGTCACAGGAAAAGACTATTCCTCTTACTAAGACCTAATGACATATTTTAATCTTCTTGGTCAAGTTGATACCAAATGCTGGAAAAAGCTATTGAGAGAGATTTTTAATACTGCTTTTCATGCAAAGATTTGGAACGTTGCAAACATGCAGCTTTAACATATAAGGTGGTTAATCTACAGCAATGATAGAAGTGGCTTTAGTTTCTATCTCTCTACTTCCTAGGAAATGAATACCAGTTTTCTTTCATTAAATATCGACGGTATTTTAGTAATAATTAAATTTTACCAACTCGAATGAGTAACTACTTGTATTAATAGCCTTTTACAAAATATTATTCTCTATGGTAAAACAAAAAACAGTTTATGTGAGGCATAGAGACTGACTAGGGTCTACTCATTATCAGATACGTTTTTATGAATATTTAAACTCTCCAACTACAGTCCAAATAGTACATGTCAATAATTATGGGGTACTTTATATAATAAGCAATTGTAGATATGACCTTTCATCATCCATCGTCTAGGTGATCTCCCACGGATCAGAATTCACGAGCGTCAAATATCACAAAAGTGAGCGCCTAGCAAATAGAACGTATCGCATATGCACATACATAAATGTTTAATCATATTTTCTGCTTTATCAACCCTGGACGGTCTAAATCAGATTATATCTCTATCCAATATTTTCTGTCTGGTCGACGCATCAGTTACTCTCTTCTTGTTGTCATTAGCTCTCTGATTGCTGTGCAGTTGGCCATTTAACACGATCTCCGCCCACCACACTGGTGCATTCGTTGCCTGGTTGTTTATGTTTACACTTATCATCCTGATAATTATCTTTAAAAAGTTGTCGTCTACTAAATAGGTATTTTCTCATAATCTTATCGTACTACTTGTGGATGAACTGAATCATTTTTCTTTTTGGACTACGCTATTAGTGAGTGCCATGGATATCTCACCAGTAATCCGATCTGTGTTGTGCTCTTCGTATATTTCTATCAAAAAATATTTTGTCTGACAACTTCTTCTTCAATTTGTTTGGACTTTATGTAATATTGAAAGTATTTGCGATTTTCGTCAAAGTATAAAATTCTGATATTAATTATTATGATGTAACTAACATTAGTCAGTTTTAGTGGAGTTCCCGCGTCATCTCCAACTTATCTATGTTGACTCGATCAGAAAGCGAAGAAGGAAGTAACTTCTTCATAGCGAAATTGTTACAGGTAGAATGATTTTGTATAATTTCCTCTCTTTGTCTAGTCCACACTTTTTTTTTCGAGTGGCTCTTTATTCACCTGGACTTAACATTTATCCACATTTATCAGTATCCATATTCAGCCATCTCCTTGGAAGGCGATAATGAATTTATTTGTTAAGGTGAATGCTCTCTAGTTTCACAATCACTAAGTCTAGGCAAAGATTTGAGGAAAATTGGCAGCAGACGTGTTCACTTAATATTTCCTCACTGATATTAATTACTGTGACTTAACAGCTGTATAAACGTTGTTGTACCGTATTCTGTAGCTTCTCGAGTATGCGGAGAACTACGATAATAGTTTAATTCTCGAGTACACTACGAATCATGTAGGAATGAAGTTGAAATTGATATGGAGAGGCAGAACTACATGTTTTTCCTTGAACACTAGATCCTTTTAGATACAGTAGTTTTTATGTTACTTTCTTCCAAATCAAAGTAGTTCAAACCATTTGTTTGAAATGGTACGACTTCCACTTCGTCAAACAGTTAACCAACTTTCGTAAAACTAAGTCTACTTTAGTTAGAAGAAAAAGATAAAATAAATTGCATCCTCCACCGTCAAACGACTCTATTCGTGAATTTAATGAGGAAATTGAACCGCATTTGTTCCCATCTATTCGCTACGAACTACATGATACTCAGCATCATTTGAGATTCACCTGAATAGGAAAAGATTCGCGGATAATAAGGATGATCAAATACTAATATAAATTAAATCTAACTACCACGCATTTGTCGTTTCTATAGACATTTCTATAGAGATTATTACTAACTTTGTAATGATTCTACCTTCTTTGATTCCCATTCTTAGCATATTGATCACCTGAAGACAATTTCACAACTAGCAGATACATTAAAAGCAGGTCGACTTGCGGTAACAGTTAGAACCACTTTTCAGCATTCAGTACAAATATATCATATAAGTACAATTTCATGAATGAATATTTGGTTAAAGTGGACAAAAATTGAAACATTAAAAACACAAACCATTGCTCAACAAAAATTTGTTCTTTGCTATTGCTCTTCTCCATTATAAATTAATGTAGCTTTTCTATAAAGAATGTCGCTTACTATGAGTTATAACTAAATATTCAGACATAATCCCCATTAGAAAGACAAATAGAAAAGCAAAACTTCCATTTCATTTATATTTGGCTGGTAAACAATATCTTATTCAATCCGAAGTCAGGAGCATAGAAAAAAAAAGAGAATGCGCTTTGATTATTTGTGAAGTTTTGTTCAGTTAATCTCACATATATTGACCATTAAATTTATGCTCAAAATTCGTAGCGATCTGATTCACTCCATATAAAAATATAAACTCTCCATTATTAGCTTTAATGGCATTTGTGTTTTAGATTGTAGTAGTTATAACTGAACCATATACTAGATTAACCATTATTGATCAGAAATTTTCTTACTTCACTAATTGGAAAAACATATATTACCAGAATAGGTCAGTACTAAATACTTACTATAATTAATTTAGAAGCAAAACATGGATGACTACTGAGTTTTGTTGTTTTCTCAATATTTCAGAAATTTAGTTCCACCTATATGCTATTAAAGATAGTAGAATTTTAGCTGTGACAAGGTATTTTCCAAGAGTCTAATTATGTCTGGTGAGACTAATGACCGAGTTTTCAGATAGTACTAAAAAAAGCACTAGTACGACTATTTCTAATAAAGGTGGTATTCAGAGACGGAAGCATTGCAAATAGGAAAATCCTAATATCATCAAGAACGGCGTCCTATTGACTACAATTGGTTCTAAATCTCTCATATTATACTAACACAATTAACACATTCTCCAGAGAAGAAACAGAACCATTGACCTACTAATATGCAGTTTTGCATACAGATTTATTGGTGCTGACATAGTGTGAAAGAACACATTGGGTGTGCTTGCAACAATCCACTTTTAGTCAGCATGATGAGGGCTAACCTTTGAAAGGTGTATCAGCAAGTACAGTTTATCTTCACATGCCTCTTTTTTTTCAGTTAGCTTTCTAAATACCATCTGCTCAAAATTCAGTTCGATGCCTCTTCCTTAAACATAGACATACCATGAGCATATTTATTTACGATTCTTTCCTCTATCTTAAAACAGCTTAAAATCATTGAATAGGAATTTTAGAATACCAGAATACTTGGTTCTAGATCAAAATTTCAATTTTTATAAAATAAAATAGGTAATAGTAGGAACAATTAAATGTTCATAAATTCGCATCTTTTTTCACCACCGCATTCGTTTTAAGTTTTCACTTTTTTAATGTATGTGTTGAACTAGACTGTTTTCCAACAGTTCCTGTGATCTCGGATTATATTCCGGAAATTAGATTAAATGAGCTCCATCGAGACCATTCAAAAGGACAGGCAATACAAAATTATTTAGTGGACAGATCAAGTCTAATCTATCCCAAATATTAATTAACACTAAATAATGTTTCACTATAACAAATTATTAGCGCCTGCATCGAACTAGCTTTCAATTCTTCGAAATAAAATTCTTAAGTTCAATATTATACTTACAATAATGCGATTATCCGCATCTTCATGTCTGGCAGTTGTTTGAAACTTCGACGTATACATCACTTAGGCCGAAGTACCCAATAATTCCCAAACGCAATGCATAAATCATATTTTTAAAATTATTGGGCTATTAGAGTTTTCATAATTTCAATTGTCCAATTTAAATTCAATTTAGGCCCATAAGTTTCAGACATCAAATTCAATGGAATTATTTTGTCTCAGTATCTACAAAGTTGTTAACATAATATCCCCACAAATTAATATTAAGTGTATGTTACTTTGTCTTCATTGTCATCATGAAGTTCTAGATCATGCGTATTCACATCGTCATTGGAAGTATTCTAAAGAACAACGTTACAAGCTCATCTTGTTTGGGTACACAATATAAAATTAGAATATTAGCCAGTCAGTTATCCACAGTATAACTGCTAAAATACAAATAGAATAAAATAGAGCTTAGATCAACTGAAACTACATTTTTGCCCAAATAATGCTAACACAACGTCTTATTGACTAACTATACTAGTTCTAGTTTAATTAGTGCTTTCATCAAATAATTTTGGAAAATTTACATCGAGTTATAAGAAAATGAATCACCGAGAAGAGGAAAATACGCTCTAAACTGTTTTAAAGGTCAAATTGTAGATCTTATCAACGTACTGTATTGTACAGTTCGCAATTGCAAACCTTGATTTAAATAAATGCCTGTTTTGGTAATCAATAATTTTAATTAAGTGTTTTCTTGAATCTTAGGTAATAGTCCAGATAACGTTTGCAAAGATTTGTACGTATTTGTGTTAGAATCCCCGCGAACTCACATATTCTTGTTTGGATTTATGAACCTGTGTTTGTTTGATTTTCTTATTCTATCGTATGTGCAGTTTGTATTAATAAGGTAAGTTAACTGTAATCCAGGATATAACTTTATTCTTATGATAGATTTGTATTTTTGATGGATTTATATCGCACTAGGCTTTAAATAATTATCCGTCAGCCACTGAGCAAAATAGTGCTCGTCTGTTTGAAAATTTGTTTTAATGAATTAATCTTTCTCTTCCACATTTAATGGATTTTTTTATAGTGAGGGTAACTGTCACAATGTTATGTCCTTACCCTAATCTTCCGATGGCATTAATAAGTAGATTTAAATTTCTTATAAATCCCTATTTTGGACTTCGTGAAAAATAATGAAAACATTAGAAAGTAGATATGTTCAAACAAGATAAACTTATGGTTTAATAAGATGAGAATTCTTTTTTCTTAGTGCCGAAATTATTTTAATCTTTAAGAGCTGAAATCCCTCTTGAAACTAGGCATATTATTTCTTATCACTAAACAATTTTAAAAACACATTGCCTGTTAACTATATGATAAGCAAGTTATTAGACTAATTTTGTCAAATATCATTTGTGGAAGCCTAAATTTTGAAGCTGGGCTGATTGATGACATCACTTGACTAATATGATAAATAGTCGTGATATAAAGACTTTTACTACTGTTGTTAGTAGCAGAATTATCACGAATACCACTTGGAAATCTGATCATGCTTTGTTATCTCGAGATAATTGCAATTTTTGATTGGCACATGCGAATCGGTATTAAAGCGTATTAGCAACATTTAAAGCTGGAATATGTGAATATTAGAGACCTACGTTATAATGAATGGAAATTTACTTTATGCATCGATTTCGCAGTATTCAGTAAATTATTATCTATGAACTTTCCAAATGGGAAATTGGGGAAAACAGTTCTAGTACATTTTTCACTTTAGATGCAGGCAAAATCAAGGTAGTACTCTATTAGCAAATTAACTGGAGCATGAATTCAAGAGCAGAGTATTAATACTGTTATATTTTGACCTGCGGTTGCAATGTAATTTTATCATGTGTACATTGTAATCGAGTTGTTTTTTGAACTCTAACGGAAACAGTTTAAACATTTCATTTCCTGAGTTCCGCTTGCTTATAATTATACTCCTTTACAGTCTGAGTCAGTAAAAAAATACGAATTTAACTCTGGAATTAGAAGCTACATTTTGCAGTTATTCACTCACTGTAATTTTCAACCATCTGTGTTACTATAAGTGTAGTTTAAAGGAAATAGGACCATATAACAAAATGATATTCCCATAACAGCATAATCTCATATAATTGAAATAAAATAAAACGGGTTATATTTGTATATAAAATGGTCCTCTATTCGGTTGTAAACTAATATTATGCTACTAATCCACTTTGTCTTAAATTTAGGTTTCGTTTTAGCAAGACCTATAAAATTGTGCAGCCTTGTTGAATACATTATTGTGGAGTGTCGCACATATACGATACGGGCCTACGTCGCGTTTCTTTAGTTCTTTTAGCTTAAATTAAAACACAATTTCCATACTATATATATCGCTAACTTAATCAAATTCTAAATTAAAAATGAGTCCTGATAACAAATAAGCAGCATGATAGCAATCGACTGTAGTGAAAACAAAGAAATGGTGAGTATAAGTAGGAGAATTAGGTTTAAGCGAATGGTTATATATATGTAGATTTTAATTTTAAAGGTTAGGGATCTAAAATTATTAAAACTGATTTATTGAGTTGTGGAAAGTAGCAGAGTTCATATTGAAAATTAGGTTTAATGAACTAAATGTAGGCTAAGATGTTTCACTGATGCCTGAGACAAAGAGCTTTTCATTTTCAAGCACTGTTAGTGTCTTGAGGATTATCAATGTTCCGCTTTGTTTAGTTGTAAGACCTAGTGAGGAACAAGTATCTTGTAAAGTGCGAAATTTCCGAACCGTGAAATGTGCTCTCAAATGGAAAAGGTGGTAATTTGCTATATAGTAAGTTTTTTTTAATTGAAGCGTCAATTTCGTATTTTTAAACATTTTGTAACTTCTACTAATTTTCTCGCATTATTGAACTATTTATTGTTGAACTAAAGAGATTTTTCCCACATGTTGATAATTTTGGTATATGCTACAAATTAGACTGATACGTACTTTTTTTAAATCTGGGTGGCGTAGAAGCTCTCCAGTAATATCTGAAATAACAATTTTGGTGGGTGATTGTAGATATCTTTCGTTTTATATTCATTCCATATTCTTTATTCTTATACATTAATACTTAATTGTTATTTGTCAATACTTGAGGTTTCGGAGTATTATTTACGTAAAATATACCCTTGGGTGAAGTTCTGTTTTAAATCAGTGAGATGAGATGCTATCTGAAGCAATTAATATTTATTCCAACGTTCTGGTGTGAATCACCAAGATAGTTTATGACATGGCGACCTACAGTTCCACTGGAAAGTAATTTAAGCAGCATGATTAAGTAATATTGTCAGATGAGAAAGACTATTGGAAATAATATAAATGTAATTCTTTCGTGGTTTTTTTTAAAACTTGTATAGTTTTTTTTCCTGTCTAGTTATCTTTGATTCTCTGCGGTTATTAGTGAAACCTCATTCCTGAAGGTAATCCAATAAATGATAATTATATTAGCAAATCATTGTATTACCAATATAGTATAACAATTAAGAATAGCAGTAATCAATAGGCTTAGCATGGACTTGTCATTTGGGTAGCATGAATTTGTGGATTATTGTCTTATTCTAGGTATGTATTCATGAATCTTAATGAGCTATTTCCAATGTACTATTACTTGAAATAGATAAGAAACAGCTAGGAATAGATTTAGTGGTATTTTAACTATGGTCCATGGTGCTTTGCGGTATTTATGGAAATGCACAATAGGAATTCTTCCATAATTTTTAGATTACTTTATTTCATTTGATAGCTGTTGGATGTCATTTAATTGTAAAAAGAGTCTACAACAATAAAGCTTTGCGGATGAACAGTTTAGTCTCATGTGAAAATAAGCAGAGTTAGACGATACGAGCCAATCTGGTACCTAATGTAAATAAAATTTTCGAGGTAGCTGTCCTTCTATGTTTCACTATAATAGAACCTTAATAAATGGTTTAAACAAATATTGGTAGCAAACCATAAACTAGTAAGATGAATACGCTACATAACTTATATATACATGAAAAGTAGGATTCGGTAGATGGTTTTATAGTTTTTGATTTGAGGGAATTATTAATAATGAATTTCATATTAGTAGTCACAAATCACTTATTTGCTGCATACATTTGGATGAGTAGCTAAGTCAATGCAAGTAGGTAGCACTACGATATCAATGCAAATCTTTTTGTAAATGAATGAGATTATCATTTATGACATAGGGTTTCTGTTCAAGACATTTACTTGGTTATTCAACTTTTCTTGATATTTTTCCTATAATTTGTATACTAGAACAGCTGCAATTGTTTTAAACATTTGTAGTTATGATTTCAGATAACACCCATGCACTACTTGATATATTTTAATAGTACACATTCCAAGTTGGATGGGTCGTGGATTTGCTATGTTTTCCTATCCTATATTGAGTTCATTGGAATACTAATTAGGTAGGTGATAGTAGAAATCAAGATTTCATTACAAATTATTCAGATAGTTAATTCCAGTTATATCTGTTTGACATTCATACTCTATCTGATGGTTAGAACGAAAGCTTACCATTTTAACATTAGAGCAATTTGGATTTGCATAGCAGTTGAATACTATGTACAGCTAACTACTCGAACTGCACAAATATTTCTGACTCTTAATTCCGAGGAGAACGGTGAAGGTGACAAATAGATATTTCCAAACAAAATATATTGTATAATCTGAATTTGAAGATCAATAGTCATTTTAGTCTTCTTCGCAACTTCGTTTGTTAGAGGCATTTGCTACTTTGTGGGTCCGTTGATTTATTTTTCTTTTTAATTCATTTGGAATACTACTTTCATTATCTCCATTTCTCTCCAATTCATAGGATACACTTATTTGTTTAGTGTCTCTACTACTCCCCGCGGTGATAGCAGAAAGACTATGTGCTTCATATTTCCTCAGTGACTATGAACATAGGAGTAGAGGATATATATCGCTCATCATTTTGCTTTCTGTCACCTGTGTCTCTGTCATACTGTCCCAAGTGTATCATCGAGGTTTGTTTGTACATACTTTAGTGAATATGACTAATTATGTACTAGAACTTATGAACGAGGAAATCATTGGACATACCACATATATGATCCTTGGTCACATGAATGTTCTCTGCATTTGCACAATGCAAAAGGCTTAAATAACAATATTTTTATCCCAGGAAAGTGCTGTGTTTGGATTTTAATAAATTTTTTAGTGGAATCAACTCTGATCCTACACATCGGTGTGCTAACTATAAATATTGTGGCAGCATTTATTAATCAGTTAATCGAAAGATATAACTATCAGAAGTTACGAGAAAGCACAAATCTTAGTAAAGGACGGAAAGAATATTCTCTTGCTGAGAGATTCCAGATATCGGAAAACATTAGGACATGCATGGTAGGGAAATCTCCGTACTTCTCACCTATTTTGCATTTGGTGTGAGAATGTTTGTGACTTTTTCGTTAAGTAATTTCAATTCTAGAAGGCTTATGTAAAGTTAGTTAGCCTGCTAAACAATATTTACAACGAAAGACAGTACATGTTGTTCATATTAAGATGCTGAAGGCCGTGATCAACTGTGTTGCTGTATTCAATTTAGTTAGCACTATCACCGTATCACTTGATAACTTCTCTTTACCAACATCATTCACTAATCTATCAGCAACAGTATTTAACTATTGCGTGTTAACGTAAGTTTAATTTATCTCTGGCGAATTAATCTCATAACAAAGTAGAATATTTATAGGCAGTATTTTGTTGTTCAGATACGGCTCAGTGATTCAGTTCGTCATGTTTAAACACACTGGTCCATGGAGGGATGAGGCCAGACGAGTCTTGACAAGAGTGGGAAAATATTATAATTTACATAATCTTATGACCGTTCTACCATTAAGCACTACAAATATTGAAAAATCTTCAGTTGCGAGTCTCCTCTTCCGTTGGTCCACCCCGTCCCCTCCGATCAACTATAGGAGGGGCTGAACTTGTGGTGAGAGGTGAAGCTCAAACGGATGAGTACTTTGCACAGCTGCATAGAGACTGGAACAGAAAACCACGATAACAAGCCACTTATTCTTAAAGTGAATGACACTTCGAATGGAGTTTTACGCCATCATGGTTAACAGTATCTTCAGAGGCTCAAAAAAAGTTTAGAAATTTATTTTTGGACCAAAGATTTCTATAAATTAAATGTTTGTTAAACCATAGTAGTAATAATTATACATCTCTTTAAAGTCATTATAATCTTTAAACAATTTATAAATAAAAACGAAAACTGTATATATTCTATCCCTCTTTCCCCGTTTTCTGGAGCTACTAAGTTCCGTTTAAATCTTTAAAAAAACGATTTAATTTCGTTGCAAGTGGCGGAGCTTTTGCTGTTCAATTTCATACCTAGAGTATTGTTCGTACTTCTAGTTCAATCACTTCTGAATGTAGTAGCTCAAATTTTAAGTAATTGGTTTATGTGTGGATAATATTAATATCTAGCAACTTTGGCGTAGTAAACCAATGCTATTTACTATTTTTATATAACTCACAGTCTTACTTACTGCCTCTTCGTTCTTAGAACTAAATCTTGTTTTAAGTTTATAGTTAATTTTTAGACACTAAATTATTGTTAATGTTACCTAAATAAGTTGAGCGGAAATATATTGCAGAAAGTTGTGTGCTGAATGTGAAAACATTTAAAACATTGTATATTTTCATTATCCAGTATTATTTTCACGTTTTTTTTACACGTTTAATAAATGTTGTTTTTATGACAAGCAAACTATGTATTGCTACGTTCTTCTAAGAATACACATTACTTTTACCTTATGCGTTTTTAGATGAGGTAATTCTATGCACAAAACTAACTCTCAGAGGTATAGATTATTTTACTATATATTCATTAATAGAAAATCATGGTTTCTTGTTGATTGTTACTCATCACAGCGTAAAGAGTTCTGCGTGCAATGGTATTTTTAAAAACAGTGCAAGAATAGTCATGAATGTCCTGCATGAAAATAATGACAACAAAGTAGATTAAAAGGAAATACCAAAATAAACGAGATAAATTCCATTATGTTGGCAAAGTTATTGGTTAGTAAGTGTTTGAAACCGATCACTACTATGCGGCTCAAAATAGTTAGCCAGTCTGTACTTGTAATAGGCTTACACGTGTGAAGATACCGCCAAGTAAAGTAAACATTTTATTTCCGTTCGTTGGGCTGCTTAAAGTTTGCTTCACTTTGTTGAGTTGATTTCGCACGTATTGCATGGCTTTCAGTTTATCATAGCTGGGAATTCTCATTTAAATACAAGGTATTTCAAGTTGACATTAGATGGTTTGAGTAATACCAGCGAGAAAGCTGATAAAAATTGGAAGAAAATATAAATGAGCTTAATGTAGATACAGATTTCGTGAGAACAGCACTTTCACGGTTAATTGCTAAATTCGAGAGGTGCTTCATGAAAACGATACTGAACACCAGCTCAGGGAGCCAAAATAACTGTTGAGGTGTATCGGCTGCAGTTTCCAGAGTTTGGGAGCAATGAGATTTGGCCATCAAATTCACTTGATCTAAATCCAATGAACTTTCCAGTATAGTCTATCTTGGAAAACAAGCAAAGTAGAGCGTCCTATAATTTAGATTCTCTTAAAGCAGACTTAGTTAAATCTTGGGACGAAGTTATCCAAGACACGCCATAGCCCATCGTGGGTAACTTCGAGAAGCGTCTACGAGCGTGTGTGACTGCAAGAGGTGAAAAGTTTGAACTCTTCTGGATTAAATTATTGTTTGGCACCTTACGTATGTCCAGAAACATTTTCATATTGAATGCTGTTTGATCATGAAATCCTACGACTTGGTAACCGTATCAGAACTTTTGACACAAATGGTATGTAACTGAATTTGGAAACTAATGATGTATTTTACTCACAACTTAATATAATTTTTGAGCAGTTAAAGGTTGATGCCATTTGCTTCTTCCGCTTAACTCAGACAATCAAATCAAATTACAGTACTACGTAATTACGCATACTATTAAAGGAGGATACATGTCTTTACGCTCCTCTTAAGCTACACTTTGGCGTCTACGCTCTAGCTTGGCTTATAGCCAGTAAAGGGGCGGTACTTAGATTTGCCAAGTTCTCGAGTAAATATTAGTTAAAGTAAAAACTTTATTCCAAAGCAAAATTTTCCATATATAGTTACATTTTTTGCAACTGAGTTGTATAGTATGGCTACTTCTTACTAATATCTTAATATGTTTTTTAGGAGTTTGTGATGCCAATATGACTATAATATGATTTCCATAAAGTGACCAGTTAGTTTGGCAATTTTCCATTGTGCATACACGATGTCTATTGAAAGTGCTGCACAACAATCTTTAGGAACAGAGACAAAGGTGAAATCTCAGTTTTATTTACTTGGGTGACGGTCCTGTTGTTGATATTTAATTACTTATTGCTGAAATAGGTGTACTACTATCTGGACGATGATAATACGCCGTATGTATCCATACTTCCCACCTTACCCGATGCTACCACTTTGGGTGATTTTAAACGTGCTTTCAACAAGAAAGGATTCAAGTATTTTTGCAAAGAACTTGATCAAGATATCGAACGGTATGGTTTAAGTATTACTTTTTCATTTAGTACGTCATTACAAAAATATTTTCTAATTTAGTGAGGTTAAAATTGAACTTGTGGATGACTCATCACTTCTGCGCAAATCTAGCAACGGAATTTTCGAATTATTTTTGCATAGCTTTCCTGGACATGGTACTCTTCCGAGAGCAGGAACGTTGCCAAGAAGGGAAATAACTATAGCTGCTGTTGAAAAGGTGATTGTTTTAGAAAAATTCCTTAGTGCTACCACTTTTTGGTTTTAATTAGAAAAATTAGTATTACTTCTCGTTTCTGAAACATCCATGCATCCATTTACCAATGCTTAAACATTGGTTTAGCAGAGACGGAGGCGGTCATTTGTTGATCTTGAAGATATAAATGGAACAGAAAGTTCTCATCCCGCTAGCAGTCTTAGTACAGTAATTAGTAGTAAGTTTCTTCCTTGTTCTTCTCAAATTTGTGGGAACATATGAATAATCTCAGGAAGAGCTGGTGAACGATTAGCGGAATTGTATACTTCAAATTCTGAGGATCCATATAAGTTTGAAGAGTCATCAAGGTTTATTTGTTTTTCCACTATACATGTATAATTTTTGAGTAAACAATTATTATTCTTATTATGTAAATATTAGGCAGATATGAATGCCTAGAATCTATTGGTATCAGGATACTTGCTTTAATTAATTAAAAATATAAACGAATTTTAAGTGGATTATAGGTTCTCTGCAACAGCTTCGTCATCTATGTACGAACCTTTAGCAGTACATAACGGACTCCATGAGAGAGAAAAAATCCGTAAGCGTCGTCCAAGAAAAGAACGATTTCGCAAAGCATATGTTCCAAGTACTATCAGTTCTGTTACGGAGAGTAGGTACGTTACTATTTGAACCAACGTTGTACACTTTAAAAAGAATAGTGGAAGAAACTAGGGAAATTGTTTTAATATGAATATTTTTATTTTAGTATGACTAGTCTTTCCTTACCTCGTATACTGGAAGTCTGTTTATCCATGAAAAATGTTCAATATCTTGGAATATCAGTTGTTAGTTTTCAAGGCAGTATTTTTGTCAGCGAAATTATTCCAGGTGTGAAATCTAAAATATCTATTTTATTTGTCGATTTAATATGACTAGATGTATATATGAATTCAAGATGGTGCAGTCTCTAAGGACGGCAGGATCGAAGTTGGAGACCAAATAGTGCAAGTTAATAATAAATCATTTGAGAATCTCACTGATAGCCAAGCCGTTCGCTTATTGAGAGATGTGGCTGCAGCCAAAAAGTAAGTTGTTGTTTAACGTTCAAAACAATGTAGTTTGTAATAAAGTATCGAGATTATATTGATAAAATGATTATATGGCCCGACGATGTTTTAATCTTGGATATGAGTATGAAATAAAGGAGATGCAGTAGGATTTATTAATTGCAGGCCATTAACACTTTTTGTGGCTAAACAATCAAGAATAACAGAGTACGACCCATTATCAACTCTTGCTTCAGAAACACTCCCTCTTGATGTATCACTTTGGGTTCAAACGGCTGTGTAAGTCTTTTTTACCACTCATTCAGAATAGAAGATTTTGGTTAAACATGAATGCATTTACAAGTTAATTTTATTCAATAATTATCTAGTGTAAGATATATTTATCGTATTTATCAACGGTGCATATGATATAAATACGTCTTAAACTATAAAGCATTACAGTCAATGTAATGAAAGGCAGCGAATTAATCGGGAAATGGGTATTGGCGATGATACGACGCAAACATTCGGATATGATGAAAATACGATAGGTGTGGGTGATACGGATGATGAAGAGGTATGCTTCTATTATAAAATTTCATAAGTATTTGTTAATTAATGGAAATTAGGAACGTGCTCTATATGATCAAAGGAGAAATGGAATTCCACGAGCTTGTTTTGAAGATGCAGAGCGTAGACGAGAAAATGAACAAAATGGTGAAATGGAATTTATGATAATGACATTTGATCTTATATATCGTTTAAAATAGAAAAAAGTAAATTAATTTATAATTAAGAACACCAAACGGTGAGCAGTTTGTCGATTAGTATGGATCCTGTCACAATCCTGCGTGCTCTAGCAAAGCCAGATTCTGGATTACAAGTTAAAAACAGAAAATGGTTGAAGATTTTGGTACCTATGTCATTCATTGGTAAATTATTGTGTAGTTATTACAACCAGTGTACGATTAGCAAAACCAGCTTGTTTATTTATATTCATACATATCTTTATAAATACAAATATTAATTTGTAGCACATTGTATTTAGGTCGAGATTTGGTAGACTGGTTATTAGAACACGTGGAAGATCTTCGAGATAGAAAGGCTGCTCGTCAATATGCTGCTGACTTACTGAAATCTGGACTCATTCGGCATGTTGTTAGCAAGCTAACATTTACTGAAAAATGTTACTATGTGTTTGGAGGTTTGTAAAACATTATTAGAGCCTAGCTCTTGTTAGGTTAAAGTTTTCTGAATTTCTTTCGTATTCCTTATCCACTTTATTCTATAAATAGTTTGTGCTAAACTTCTTGACATAAAAATAGAGTTTTTGATTAATGTTATAAAAGAGTTAATTTTAGATGCTGTAGTAGGTATTCGAGGTGGTGCTGATAGTACTCAGACTAGTGGTGGAACTTTACGAGCTGAAGCCACAACAGAGGTTACATATGTTGGCTCTCCAGCTCCTGGTGGTTGGTCTATTACATTTGCATTAGTGTAACCATAAAATATTTAGAACCAAAATATGGTTTTATAAGGAATTTGTATGCATTTTATATTTTATTTTATTTATCTTTATTCTTTCTAGGTTTAAGAAACATGCGTAATACACAAAAGCAAGTTCCTCACCCGTTAAATACAGAACCATGGCCATTTAGTCCAATAACAGTATATGATATAACGAGGAGAGGGTTACGAAGGAAGGATTGTGAAAGTCCAGTTGTACGTTATTTCAGTTCTATCTTATTCTCCTAATTAATAATTAGGATTTCTTTAAAGTATATTGCACTGAAAATATACAGGTATAATTTACTTATAGCAAAGTTACGTTGTGAAGAATAATGATAATTACTAAAATTTGAACCATTCGCATTCAGTCATAGCTTTTCTGATAATTTAAGGCGATTAGATTTTTCTAAAACATAGGTATCGATCAGACTTTTCCACATTTATAAAATGCATTTTTTGATTAAAAACTGGGATTTAAGCATATCTAGATTTTTCAGACAAATGACTATGCGTCAATGGTAGGTGTGGAAAGTAGCACTTCGTACGCCATGGGTGTCAGTCGTGGAATTACTGGAGCAGTATGGGCTCCACCTCCAAATACTCCTCTAAGTAATGGTTCTGGTATTTTATCCAGTCTTGCTCCACCCCATCCAAGCCCTTGTGAGACAGAATTTGAGGATGATGATAAAAGGAGAATATTAAGAAAATAGGTTTTCCAGATATACATTCAATTGTTTAGTTCATATCTCCGCTTCAAAGCATTGTGCCATTATGTATTCCTACTTTTTCACTTAATTTTTTTTTAATTAGGCAGAATATTGCTTTCGACCTGTCAGGATGAATGACTATTCTATATTAACTTCTTCCCACGAATACTATATTTTATCTTTTATTAATACATTTAATTTCCGATATATTTATGTCTTCATATGTACAGATTCTCGTATTTTGGATACGTAGGTCATATCACTTTTTATTTGCGTTGTTTGCTTTATACACGATTCTCGTTCTATTTCGTATCTGCGTGAAACTTCAGTACTTGACGTTATAACTATTACATGTTAACACTTGTTTTATAATTGTTGCACATGAAATAGACTTTTAAATGACCCGTGAATTGTGATGGATTTGCGCAAAGTAGGGTTGAGATGAGGTTCCGGTGTCGGTGTATTGTCTAGTAATGCGCTATTAAAGGTATACAAAAAAATTTCTGTAACGATTAACATTCAACGAAAGATGAATTACGGTAGTTTTATTTTTGCGGTAGTAACCCGAAAGTTCTGCATTGACTTGCGGGAAGGCAATTAGAATTGTATGCGGATTTAATGTGCTATTGGTAGTTCAGTTGATGGGAATAAGATGTTTTAATTAAATAAGCTTTTTTTTATATAATACTGTTGGGGATCTAATAAATTATTTTCTGATGTTCTGTATACCAGTATTTTATTGGCGTATTTAGTTATTTGTATTTAGGTAAATCATGGCCGCAGCTGCTGAATCTCTTCTTGCTCTTACAGGGAAAAGAATCACTGGTCAAAGTATCCGAACTCAGAACGGTAATTTATACCAAATCTAGGAAGTTTACTTTTACTTGTTCGTAGCTAATATGTTGCATGTTTTGTTAACTTATGGTTAGCTTCTCATAAGGTGTTGTTTGAAATAATGAGATATAACGGTGATTAATTGCATATGTATAAATAAATTATTTAGGCACCATAGAAAATTATTTTTTCAGTAACAGCATGTGTTGCAATTGCAAACATAGTTAAATCATCACTTGGTCCGGTTGGACTAGACAAAATGCTTGTTGATGATGTTGGGGTTAGTTTTTTTTAGTAGCTTCGAATGTCTACTATTGCATAATATCGTCCATTTAAGGATGTCATTGTAACAAATGACGGAGCAACTATCTTGAAACAGCTTGAAGTAGAGCATCCTGCAGGGAAAGTACTAGTTGATCTAGCACAACTTCAGGATGAAGAGGTAGGGACAAAAGTTGCACTATATACCATATTAGTTGTATTAATTTTGAGAGATCTTTGAGGTTGGTGACGGGACAACTTCAGTCGTTATAGTAGCAGCTGAGTTGCTCAAAGCAGCGGATGAGTTAGTGAAAAATAAGCTTCATCCTACTACTGTTATTAATGGGTATAGACTTGCTTGCAAGGAAGCTGTAAAGTACATGCAGGTAATAATTTTATCTTATATTTCGTCCTCTTGTGTGAAATAATATTAAAGAATGTGAAATTAAATATAATTGCGAAATATTAAAGGAGAATCTCTCATTCACTGTTGACGAATTAGGTCGCCAGTCACTCATTGGAGCAGCCAAAACAGCCATGAGCAGCAAGATAATTGGGCCGTATGTTTTAAATATCTATTTATTCCATTTCATATGTATCTGTTAGGGCATAAATTATGTATAGTAACAATAAGAAGGTAAATCATATAAGATGTTGAAAATATTTTGATGGTTCTAGGGATTCAGACTTTTTTGCTGCTATGTGCGTGGATGCTGCTGAGGCTGTAAAAGTTACTGAATCATCAGGAAAGGTTTGTGTGCTAAGCATTTCAACTATATTTTAACTGTCATCTAATTATCAAGTTTTAGGTTACTTACCCTATCAAGGCTGTAAATGTACTAAAAGCTCATGGGAAGAGCGCTCGGGAGTCCCTTCTTGTCAAGGGTTATGCTTTAAATTGCACCGTTGCTAGTCAGGGTATGATTTTCTTGCCAAAATAAATTATCTGCAAAACTAATAATGTATATGATAGAAAATATGTTTCAGCAATGCCTTTGCGTATAACAAATGCGAAAATTGCTTGTCTTGATTTCTCACTACAGAAAGCGAAAATGCATCTAGGCATATCCGTTGTCGTTGAGGATCCTGAGAAACTTGAGGCCATAAGGAGAGAGTAAGTAGTGTATTTATATAGTACGAACATTCTATAATTATTTTGAATTCTTATGCTGTATTTATGTTCAGAGAATTCGATATCACGAAACGTCGTATAGAAAAAATTCTAAAGACAGGCGCAAACGTTATACTAACTAGTGGGGGTGAGGTTTAGTATGGGTAATTTCCTCTAGTATTTATGGCCAATTGTGCTAATTATAACTGAATATAAGTTGCGATAAAGGAGAATTCTATTTTTGAAAATTTTGTCTAGGAATCGATGATCTTTGCTTGAAGCAGTTCGTAGAAGTTGGAGCAATGGCAGTACGTCGGTGCAAAAAAAGTGACCTAAAGAGGATAGCAAAAGCAACCGGAGGTTTGTTTTTAATATATAGAGTATTTTGTTCTTTTTTTAAAAATTTTACTAGCAAAAGGTCAATTTCATTTTACTTTCATATTCAAGTGATTTAATTTTTTAAAATTATAGCTGTACTAACATCATCACTTGCAACCTTAGAAGGAGATGAGGCTTTTGATGTGTCTCTTTTGGGTTATGCTGATGAAGTCGTTCAAGAAAGGATCAGCGACGACGAGTTGATTTTAATAAAGGGACCTAAAGCAAGGAGTGCCAGTTCTATTATACTAAGGTGATATCACAACAAAATCTCAGTTTTATTAACTTTAGGAGGAAAATGATGTTTCTATTTTTAATACTTCGATATTGGTGTGTTGTGAAAGTCGCGTTTAAATTTCTATATATCGCGAAATTTTAGGAAATAACATTGAAAAAATAACCCATTTGATTTTGATAACAATGAATATAAGCCTTCAAATAATCTCTAGTTTGTAAGTGACATTATAGAGGTGCTAATGATGTCATGCTGGATGAGATGGAGCGCTCAGTACATGATGCACTCTGCGTAGTGCGTAGGGTTCTTGAAAGTAAAAAATTGGTTTCGGGTGGAGGAGCGATTGAAGCTTCACTTAATGTTTGGTTGGAAGCGTTTGCCACTACTCTGGTAAGAATATTATTTATCGTACTTTTTTATAATCTTAAAGTCAATAAAATAAATGAACTACAGTCGTCTCGCGAACAACTTGCTGTTGCCGAATTTGCACAAGCACTGCTAGTAATTCCTAGAACGTTGTCTACCAATGCTGCAAAGGATTGTACGGAACTTGTCGCCAAACTTAGGGCGTTCCACAACAAGGCGCAAACAAATAAACAACTGCAACATCTAAAGTGGTTTGTGTTTTTTTATATTAAAGACCCAGTTTAAGTACTACTTTGTTGTGTATATGGTTAACACAGGGCTGGTCTTGACCTCGAATCTGGAGAAATCAGGGATAACAGGGAGGCGGGCGTTTTGGAACCACTTATTAGCAAAGTTGGTTCATCTACAATTCTAGATTATTTAGAAAATAAATGAGGTTTTTTGTGGCAGGTGAAGTCTCTCAAATTCGCCACTGAAGCTGCTATCACTATTCTACGCATCGATGATCTGATTAAATTGGATAAGCAGGAGACTCGTGGAGGACACGGTGACGAGTGTGGAGCTTAAACACAATGCCGCGTCCTATAGCTTCAATTTCTAGCATTACCGCTACTAAGTGTAACTATTCTTTTTCGTCTACCAAGATCTGCCTGACACTACATGCTCTGACTGAATTTTCGTTTTCTGTTTGGCTTGTTATTTGTTGGTATTTATAATGAATTTTGCCTAAGCATAGTCCACTATTAAGAAAACAGATTTCCCAGTCTTTATACAAGTTAGACAGTTCATAGAATAATAGTTGAGATAAGAAATAGTTCCAGTTGTCGGAATTATTGAGAATTCCCCGATGACGATACACTAACGTGGCATGAAGTCGTCATTCATGTTCTCTAAAAATGAATACATTAAATGTGAATGCTTTTTCATTTGTGGAAATGTTACACCTGGATCTAGTTGATCCACAGGCTCCTCAGTGCCACTCGTGGCAGGTTTACTTATCAGTCGTCTCGCGATAAGGGATATCCATTTTTTCAATTCTGCAGCGCCTGGAAGTGGTTGTGCCTTCCCTGTTGGATCGTGGGCATCGTTTGTTTGAACATTTTTCATTATTTCTAGGTATATTTCCTCCGTATTCTGGTTTATATCCAGCTCATCCAGGAGAGATAATTGATCATTTACCCCACCATGCTTCTGAAAATATGCCTTTTATAAAAAGCGAAATATCCCATAAACGTCTAATAATTTCAACTGCTCGTCTGAAAGTTAAATATTACTTATGATATGTGCAGTATTGAATAACTTACCTTAATAAAGCCTCAAAAATTATACAAACGCTGGTCCAACATCACCAATGATTGTTAGTAGCTTATTGATAGGAACTATTAATCTAACCTGGTTATCCTGATTTTGCCTTTTAAGATCTTTTGATGGATGATTCTGCTGTTGCTTTGGTGAGCGTGTTCTACATGACTGCTGCTCATCCTTTGGTTTTGATCGCTTCTGTATCACTTCTTGCTGCAAACACTACTTAATAATATTTGTTTTAAAAACCCTCAATGGGTAAAACTTACTTGCTTCTCCTGTTCATGGGAAGTTGGTTCTAATCGTACTTGTCCTTTAGCTTGCTGTTCTATTGGGACTTTTCGACCCACACCTCCCCATATCTGGTGCTAAAAACCAATTTTTAACTGTAAGAAAACTTTAATCTAGGATTCAAAGTGATTACTTTTTCTTGTCCAAAACCAAAACTCGGCTGTTGGCACAGAACAGTTAACTGATCGTGACGCTGCTGGAATCCTTGCGGCTGTACTAAGACTGAATGGCATCGAGGTCCATCGCCTATATGCTCTAATTGCATGTGTTGTTCTATTGACTGATTTTCCTTCAAAATTTCTCCGCAAATAGGACAGTATTTGCAATCAGATGATACTGATTGCAACCCTTCATCTAAAGGACATTTGTAGAGCTGCGTTTGCCTGCCAATTAAATGTGGCTTATGCGCGAATACTTGCTGGTCTAATGATTGTGGATTTAGTCGATCACCAGTCAACCACTGTTTGTTATGATTTAATTGATTAACTGAAGGGATCTGTTGTGATAAAACAAACTGTGACACCTCAGATCCATGACGATACTTTGTTTGATGTGAGTGACTTATATGTTGAGGAAAATTCACTAACTGTTCTTGATTTTCCACTGGAGACATACGCTGTTGAAGAGGATTTTCATAAAATGATTGCATACTGATATTTTGTTGTTTCATTAATGGATTCGACAAAAACTGCTTTTGGGCTAGAAGAGAAAAATGAGAACTAGGTTGTTTTACCAAATCTTTCAGTTGTTCATCTAATGCAGGACGTTCAGATTTTTCTACAGGCAAATTCATATCACTAAATGGCTTCTCCTGTAGGGGAAAATGTGGACTAGAGTGACGGTTAAGTGGGTAAATATCAGAACTTCCTTGTTCCTTCTTATTGTCTGGAAGTAAATTTACGTATTGGGGTTGATGAGAATACTGCATTTCCACAAAACGGCGTTGCGGCAAATGCTGTGATCCTTGCAAAAGTGCAATGGTTTGCGGCATCTTCTTCTTCTTCTTTTCTTGGTTTTTCTCTTTTGTTTGACGTCTTTGTTGCACATGTGGCTCTTCAACATTATCAGTGGAGCTTTGTGCAGCATATGGGCAATTTTTGTTATTACAACAAGATGCATACACTGTCTGATTCCAATAAGGTTTTGTAGAGGACTTCTTTTGCCTTTTCTGGGGTACTGATGGTGGCAAATCTTCTAATGACAGTTGTGGTGGTAAAGCAATATGCAAATGAGGATGCTGTGGGTGATCCAGTATGTAGCACTTTTCTGCTTGACCGCCATTTGGAAACCAATCTTGCGGTTTAAATTGACTGATAGGAGCCCACAAAATAGAAGTTGATTCCGATGGCTTTTGTTCTTCATATGGACGACGTGGCATTTTAAATTTATCCTGTAAAAATTTTCTATCCGAAGGTTTAGCTTAATTAAACGGCTAACTTGACATTTCAATATTTTGGGTTCTAACATAATTATGAATTTGACGCTGGTATTAGCTAGATCTCCAGGTGGAGAAACGCCTTATGAAGCCTGCTAATATACATAAATACCTCACTGATCAGTACGAGGCTGATTAGGAGCATGAACGACCTTGTCACAATCAGATAAATCCAGGTGGTTCAGCAAAGCATCTTTCGAATCAAAATCTTTGTGGCAGTGGGCACACTTGTAATATGGTAGATCATTAGCGATGTTGTACGACTTTTCCAAGACGATCGTCTAGAAAGTAAAACGTTGATTTGTAAAATACTAAGTTGAATTAAGAGACTTTCCTAAGATAACTAGATTAACAGTAACAGAAATAATATCCGAACCCTCGGTTTACTAGGTGAAAGGTTGTCTGTTGAATTACGTTCTCCATTATCTTGAGAATCAGTCGCAGGCGGAGCTCAAATGCAACTGATTTAGAATATAGAATAACTAACTCTCAATTAAATATTCACCAAAAATCTGAAATAATATACAATTTGCCAACTATAAACCGTAATATTCTTTCCAGTGTTGGTGCTTAATATATTAATATGACAAATTTAGCTAACGAGTAAATTAACTCGATGTGCAATGTTTCAGGTACATGGATAAATTTGAAAGAAAATACATATAATGGTATTGAAACAGTTAAAAAACTTGCGGTGAGGATCTACTTCACGATTGATGAAAAATTCCCTTGGATAGTGCATGACTATATGCAGAAGAAATGCAGTCGAATCTACAAACTGGTGATTACAGCGATTGCATAACCCAATAGCAGGCTGAAATATATTTATTATCAAATGAACTCAAGCATCTCTTAATATTTAAAATCTTGCAATAATAGTTACTTTACAATGTATGGTTAGGAACTACATTGAAAAACAAAAATCATTTAAGATTTTCACATATTCCATCCAACCTTTTCTTTCTTACTCATTTTCGACCAATACTCGTTTCGTGACACCACGCTGCTAGGAGATATATTTACAGAACACTTATCTTCTGCTACCAAAGATGATTCGCGTATTTCCTGTAAAGGTTTAAACTCTAGTAACATTGATTCAATGAAGAGGACAAGTTTGAGGGGCTCATAAAAAGTAGTTTCAATAATTAAAGTCTATAAACCGTACAATTCTATTTACTGCGCATATAAGTACAATAGTCATTTCTTTATATAGACTTACATTATCAACCTTAAGCTTCTTTTTAACTGGAGATGGTGTATCTAATACTGGTGATGAAATTCCTCCGTTATATTTCAGAACATGTTTATTTGATTCTAGCATTATGCAGTGCCAAGAAACATGAAAGCTTTAGTATCTAAATGTTAATAAATACTAAAAATTACAAAGGAAACGGATTCATGTGATCTGAAGATATAATATACGTGCAAAATTATACTTCTATTCACCACTATACAAAAAAAACGCCGAATATATACACAAGTTTTTTATACCATGAGACACTAGAAACCACTCCTATTTTAACACTTCAAGTAATAACTACATTAAATATCCATACCATGACTTGAAAAGAAAACAATCTTCATTTTATAACAAACAGAATCACCTAGTGTTGAAATTTAAAGGATATAGACACTACATAGATGTGACCAGCACCAGAATTTAGTCTAGTAACGACACTTCTAGCGATGCTTATCATAACATAACGCTGGTGCAATTGAGTTAGAGTGGACAATACTTTTGATCTCGTCCTTAACTATAATTGTTCGCGCGTTTATGGAATTTTGGTGTATTGCCAAGTGATCAAATTTTGTTCAACAGAAGATCAAAATTTCTGTCTTATCTGTCACTCTATAAGCCATTCTTTCACTGGTGTTTTTTTGTTCTAATCAATTTTCGTATCATAGATATTAAAAAGTTCTCCAGGATTTTGTTTGACCTGTATTCATTGTTGATTTGGTATTGTTCTCTGAACCAAAGTGATGGAGATTTATCATTCTTAAATCAGACTGTTCGTATCTATAATTTTACCATAGGCTTACTTCCAATTCTTCGAAATTCGAGTACTCAAGTACTTAAGTACCATGGGACATATCAGACCCGTCTATTTCCATAGTTTGTTATTGTGTGCAAATCTCTATAATTTTTATTAATTAATAGATTTAGCAATATAATAGTTTGATGAAAAGATACTCTGTATATGGAAGACGGTAGAAAGCAAAAACACTGCGTAATTTTAGTCTGCAACCACAAACTGTTTTCTTCGTCCCTCACTTGTGGCTCTTCTTCGAAGATTAGCAAGTGGTGGCAACCTAACAGGATTACCTGTTTGAGACCAGGGCGAAGAACGAAATGCTGGAATTTTTAGACTATGGTTCAAATAAAAATTAATCGATTTTTAAAGAAAATCAAGATATATCATACAATTATCTTCAACAGGCTCTTCCTTTTCTTTTTCTATATTTAACTGGCTATTTTGCTGAGAGGTGATGTTCTCCTGAAATGTTTTGCATAACTTATAAATGTTATTAAAATAAAAATTAGCAGGAATGAGTCATTCTTAAGACTATCATCTGCTGAAATATGTGAGGTTATGTAATTGCGTTATGATAAATGTAAAATATAAACTGTTGAAAAGTACCTTTTTACTAGCGAATATTGATCGTAACTTTTCCCCCATTAATGCTATTTTACTAGTTTCTGGAGGGGTAGCAGTCGGAGGAGATAGTGGGAATGATGTTAGAGAATCACCAGAAAATGTACGTTGATGGGCAAATTGGACATGAGCTGATCTTAATTAAGTAATTTATATTAAGTGAAAAATAGTATTGTTGGAGTATTATGGGTAATAGAGACTTACCTTGACCGTTTCATCATATACTCAGTGGGATGCATTCTTCTAATATTGTTGCTTAGTTTATCTCTCGAAAGACGTCGTAGAGGTGGGTCTAAGATGAAAGGACGGCGGCGTGTCTATAATTTTCAATTTCGTCAAAATTAGCCACCTCAAATTAAGATAATTTGTAATCTTCCATGGTCATATATGCTGTTTTGTAACTTAGTTGTAATGGATCACTAAACGAGGTGAAAACGAATCAAGATTACCAGTTAAAATGGAAAGTAATATGCGTAGCACTTTAGAAAACACTCCAATCTAATGATGTACTAACCCTGATTTTTAAGACATTGTGGTGTAAACAATAACAAATATCTTTTTTTCCCTCCTTCCATTACGTAGTAGGAGGTTTTTAAGAGCCATCATGTCCGATATATAATCAATTAATGTTTCCTCTGTTTACTTGTGGTGAAACTAAAATTCTTACTCACAAAGCTGCTTGCTTTCGTATCGTGCTCGACAGAACCATCGTCCAACTCTATTGCGATATCGTCCTCATTTGTTTCACCACTTGCTTTTTTACTAAATGACATTCCGCGTAAACGTGGCTGAAAGTGTATGCCTTTTATAATTGGTATAATCAAAGAATACAATTAGCTAGCGAAGATTTAACATTTGTCTGAAAGATTTGGTTTTAGGGCGCAGTAAAAACAAATTATTGCACAAATTAATTTCCTTCGAATTTTATTAGATTTTAGAAGCCAACTCCGAAATTATGTTTATGTTTAGTTTAAAATGCTTGGCACTAATAGTTAAGTAGTAGTTGAGGCTACCCAAAATCTCTTATCAAATGTGTTTAAAATACTGTTCTAAAAGGCGACCTAGTAAACCTGGCGAAGCTCCAAATGAAAATTTTTGTGGGTTACTGCTAAGTTCCTCTTGTGGTAAACAGGAAATCAACACTTACAATTGTTATAACATACTTTTGTATGTCCATTAAAGTTTCCCAATGTTACTCTGTTATACGGCATTAAATTACTGTCATCTAGAGCCAAATCGTTTTAGATGTGAACAAGTTGATGTTGGTTAACTCATCGTTTTGAGAACATCCAATAAGTAATGTAGCCAAAGAAGCGCACACAATCTCTGAATTCAAATGATGAGACTTATGGGATTATTTCTATCCAAAGCACAAACTAATTATGCTGCTCCTAATTAACCATTGTTGAGTGAGGGCAGTTAGATGTGGACTTTATGTATGACGCTTTGTTTCTCGAACTAGCAATAGCGACATTATTATTTGCCTTGGAGGCCAAGACTACATTCCTACTGAAGATCTGGGCGACTGACTAAATCAGTCAATAAGTGGTGTGGAACGAAAAGTTTTTGTTTAATCTGCTAGCCAATTAAAAATCTTGCTATTCCTTTTCTCTTACAACTGTAAAATAATTTTTTTGATTATAGACAAACGGATAATTACATAGGAATTATTGTTTTAGTTATTGCAGTAAATAACCTATGACATTGGATTTTAAAATAAATATTGGGTCTGGTGTTAAACACTTGAAACAATGGAGGAAATAGAATTAACATTAGGTCAAGCAGTCTTGTTCTAGCGAATGTATCAGATGGAACGTGGGCTTTAACATGGTATGAACATCTGATGTTATGCAGAATAATTCGTCTACGAAAGTGCTTGATGTGCATGGAAATGGCACACGAACATAGTTTTTAAAAGAGGAAGTTTTGCAAGTTACTATGAAATACTAATGCCAAAGGCGACTGAATGAGTCCCTAGAATAAGCATATAAAGACTGCAAGTTCTGGGTGGGAGCAATTACAGTGTTTATTCAGTTATTAGATGAATGAAACAGTCTCCTATTATTTGAAGTCGTAATTGTTAATGTCGCATCAGTTATTTCCTATGGGAATACGTAGATGTGAAAAAGTCCCAGAGTACACGAAGGAAATTAAATGATATATACACTTACTAAGCACTAATAAGTGCAGTATAAGTACGTGAAAGTCGAAGGAATAGTTGGGACAAACGTTGGCAAGAAAATTAGAGGAATAAAAATTTAGTATTTGTTTGTCCTAGAGTGTTGTAACAGAATCGGTACTTACTTAAATTTTATACTATTTATTAATTAAGTCATGTATCATAACATTAATCGTTCAAGGTACTGGAGCATAAAAAATAAGACGTGATCATAAATAGTTATTAGCTAGTAGGCATATTTTCTAGAATTGAAATTCTTTATACAAGTTACCAGTCCTGTAACATGAAAAAAATCCACCTACCATACTCAATCTAGGTATAGTGTGATCCAAAAGAATGCAAAAATATTATTAATTATGACTAAGTACTTTAAATCTACTCTGCTTTAATTATTAACTGTAGCATTAATATAGTAAAGAAATGTTGAAAATCGAAGAGAAAGCAAGCGATAGTAAGCTCTCAACTAGTAAAAAACCATCTGACCCTTGTCTTTTGTCCTTCCTTTGAAAAGCGTTTGATTAACATAGCACATGTTTCACTATCAGCACGCACTGCCATTTCTAAAGCATTCAGCCCCTCATTATTCCGCATTTCAAGAACCTGAAATATAACTATATTTTCTAGTTACAGTATTCCCTATATTTATACCAAATATCTTATTTTCCGTTCTCAAAATGGTGTTTTAATCTAAATTTAAATCTTAAATTTCCTCCAATCGTTTCACATTTCTAGTTATATTCCATATAAATCACTCTGCTGTTTTCTCTTTTCCTTGTAATGTATTTTTACATGATCCTTTTATATACCTGCCGTAACGTCCCTCTATCCACCGCCATAGTAAGTATTCCTTTTACATGCAGAATCCTGTTTTCAGCTGCGGCCAACATCAGAGCAGAATTGCCGTTGGCGTCTTGCCAGAGAATATCGAGGAAAGCCTGTCATAACACTGTGATAAAAATAAGAACACTATCAATGAAGGCAATATAATGTAGTCTAAAAAAGTTTTGTGTATTATTAGGTATATTTCTTATATTACATCGTTAAAGAATTTATTGTTGGTAGTATTTCTTGTTTCATAATATATAATACTGTTTGTTGTACATTTTAAAAAATCATTATTAGCACGTTTTTCAAATGTCAGTCTGAGTTTTAAGTAGAAATATTTCTTGATATATTTCTATGTCGAGGAATCATTTAGTTTCTGATTTCACTCATTCAAATTAATGGTACTAGCAGATCATATTTATTTATTTTTTATCTCGGTACTTGATACTGTATCTATGGTGAACTAGAAGAACACCTACAGTACTAATTGCATTTTGTTCTTTTATTATATCTATGTTATTCTTTTAAAAAAACACGACATGGCGTATATCGTGAGTAAAAGCATGTAGAAACCAAGGAAATAACCGTTTTTAACAATAGGACCAACTTTTTACAAGAGACAATTAACACCGTGGAACGAGTTCTAGGGATACTGTAGTCAATAAAGTATACAGTATTTTCTTGGATGTAGGTTTGACAATATTGACAATAATAAGCAGCAAATAATCTGATATCCTGCTTGTCTTCTGAATCACTTAATTTAGACGTTATTTGCTCACCGTATTAGTATCATGGGTGGCCTCACATTTGGTGTCCTAAGTGATCACTATATTGTGATATATGAATGTGGTGAGCTCTATAATTAATAAACAGTGAAAAAAATGTAATTACTATTAGTTACACTGTTTCAACTATGTTCATTGAGAAGTCTGCATTAAATAGATAAAGCTGGAAATTTTTGGAAGATTTGCTTAAATACTATATTTTAATACTATTTTTATTCATATTCTTGTTTCCTCCTACATATAGTTTCATTTATAAGGCATAAAGCCAATGATATGCAACTACCAATATTAAAAACCACTTTAAGAGAAGTGCAGAGTGTAGAACAGATTTAATGTATGAGGCATAGAGTACGATATCGTTTCACTTGCCGTTATGTTACACGTGAATAAATGATCTTTTATAATATATCAATTATTGTCGTTTAGATATTTAAAGATTAATACCATAATTTAAAATTAATAGCTAGGATAAAATTAACACTAGTCATCCTTTGCATGCTTCAGTACCGAATTCATAGGTATTTTTAGCGTAAAACTATCTAAAACTGTTTCTGAGGGAACAAGGTTATTAATATACTGTCATCTCACTTTTCCGTCCCAGATTTTCCCTATTATTTGGCTTCTGAGTTGGCAACGCCATCTTTGAGTGCACTTGGCATTGTTAGATAAGTGGGGTGGCGGTGGTGGTATTGTTACTGCCGACATTATGAGAACAGCGGAATAAATGTCTAGGAGTGTGAACTATGTACACTACTGGAAATCTGTTATATTCCGATTCGAAATGGGACCATATAACATACACTCAATTATTTGTTATATTGCAGCTCATTAAATTCTCCATTCACTTTCACACAAATTCTAGTGTTGGAGAATTGCCTTTCATAAAACTATATGAAAAAATTAAAAATTATTGAAAGGATTCTAAGCTAGTAGAAATCAGTAATGAATATGGCTTCATGGAAAATCTTAGCTTTTCATACAAATTAGAAGGCTTCTAGAATAATAATAATGAATTAATAAAATTGTTGGAATAATATTAGGAAACAAATAGTTAATTGAAATGGTAGAAAAGGCACAAGTGTCAAATATAATGCCAGTGGAGTGAAAGTGATATAGTACTCACATTAGTTACGAGGGCAGGATCATCGAAAGGGTCTTCTAGACTCATTTCAGGTAATAAAATACGTGAGCCATCCGTATTTGTCGACACTTTACTCATATTTACAGGCAACTGGAATTGAGGCCAATATTTAAATATATTTTTAGATACAGAATATACTTGTTCAGCGAACTATACAAATTATTTATTCTCACTGTGAAAGTGATGATGAACATTATAAACGAGTCTGATCAAATTTTTTAAATGTTTAATAATTTCGTACTTATTAGATGCATGCAAAAATTTTAGTCTTTTTTCAGTGCTTTGGTATGATTATTTAAAATTCAAAGAAATTTCTGCGTTTTTGAAGGACTGGAATCGGAGATT
>JAJAVP010000134.1:0-18832 GCA_020740425.3 Heterorhabditis indica | reverse complement strand
ATCACTTTGGTTGATGCACAAATGCTTGACTGGACAGGCGTTCAAGATGTTGCTGCGGTACGAAAGTGGATCGACGACTACATTTCCTCCAAGCCAATGCGAAGAGATCCGGAAGTTGGCCGAGAGGTGGTAGGTCATGGAAAGCGAGGACGAATCTTTTGATGATTAAAGTATATTTTCTTACTATAAAAACAACAAAAAGTTGGGGAAAAAGACTAAAATTTTCGCTTAAACCTCATAGAAGAATAGAAAAATCTGTTACTGGTCTGAATTTCTTGCAACCCAATGTATTGGTACTTTATGTGAAATCAGTTAGCTATTTTTGACTCTTTATTTAACCTATAATATTTAGCTGTCATTTTGAAAATAGTCATATCACCAATACGATGAGCAATCACTTTTTCGGTTTTAACTAAATATAGGTTGAAGTAATAATTGTAATTTATTGAGGTTTATATAGATTTATGTATTTATGATAACCTACCAAAGTTGTTCTAAAAAAATTAAAAGAGTAGATTAATATATCTATGTAGGTACCTGCTAAAATCTTTTCTATTTGTAATCAGTATTAAGAGGAATATTTGCAGAAATATTTCATGTAAATCTAATCTATCACTGGATAGCTATGTGAGTGAACGATTGTGGACGCCTAATGTCTGTTTTGTAAATAGCAAAAGCACTCAAGTTCATCGATCTCCAGCCTCTAACATACTGCTTATTATATATCCCAATGGTAAGTTCTTCTAGACGGTCTTATTCTTAAATAAGTAAAGATTCTGCTATTAGCTTATATATTTTTTCAGGAACAGTATGGCTTAACTATCGTGTCCAAGTCTCTGCTCCTTGTAGCTTTGAACTTTCGCGGTTTCCAATAGACGCTCAGGAATGTACTCTTGTTTTCGAATCTTATTCATATAATATAGCTGAGGTAAGCCTCTTTTTTTGGTATTTTTGTGATAATTAAAAGTAGTCACCTAATATATTTTAATTTATGAAACGTAAGAATATATTTTATGGAATCAATTTATGTAATAAAACTGTACTAAATGTATTTTGAATTTTAATAAAATAACTTTTTTTTATAAGGTCCGTTTGAATTGGCAAGAGTGGGCACCAGTAACCATGCCCGCCCCAGATGATTTCCGTTTGCCTGATTTTCAATTTTATAATGTGACATGGGGTAAATCTGTTAATGAATATACAGCTGGAATGTGGGATCAGTTAAGAGTTACTTTCAGGTACGATATTAGCAAGTATGTGGTTATTATGACTTGATAAATAGAGCTTGTGATTTCGAGTTCGCTCTTGGCCTTTGTATTAGAGCCTTCGTTTTAGTGTTGTTTCAAACAGTCATTCTTCTTTTTGTATGGTTTTTAAAAATATGTTTCGTTTTTACATTTTCTTTTCTTTGCATTCCACTAGTTTTATTCAAGGCTTTGCCTGTAATAGCAGTGTGTGAATTCCAGTTACAAATGTTTCGACTATTCATGATTTTACTTATTACTTTGCTCAGCTTTATTTCATCTTCCTAAAAATCGGACAAATCAAATAATAGATACAAAGATTGCACAAGTTACAATAAAATTTTTTTGGCCATACATCTCAAAAATGCCGTTTCGGATCATGCTATTGTAAGTAAATGCATTCGGAAGGATGAGGATATAAGTGAACATTGAATGCTAGAGAGACAAATTTGCAATTCGAATTCACACTGATATTATACAAGAAACAGGAGTGAGCCAAGTACTAGAAAAAGCACAACTATTACATTTGTTCAGATTCAAACGTCTGTATGGCTACTATGTTTTACAAATGTACTTACCCACATACCTATCTGTATTCATATCATGGATTGCCTTTTGGATTGACACGAGAGCATTACCGGCTAGGATAACCCTCGGAGTTTCTTCCCTAATGGCACTAACCTTCCAGTTTGGAAATATTGTTAAAAACCTGCCTCGTGTTTCTTTTGTAAAGGTATCTTGTTCCAATGTACATTATATTATTTATATGGTTAAATATACTCGGAGGTTTTAGATTGGTTAGACTTATGACGTTTTTAAAATCGATGTTATATTTAGGCTATCGACTTGTGGTTCTTCGTTTGTGTCGCTTTCATTTTCTTTTCTCTTGTTGAATTAGCTGTGGTTGGATTTGTTGATAAGATAACAGAAATTAAACGAAGATCAAAAAGGATTAGGTATCAAAGAGCTCTACAGAGTGCATCAAAAAAGTAGGTTTGAACATATTTTGTGAATAAGCTTTTCGTTTACTTGCACTTTTTCCTTATATTTTTAAAAGGAAAAGTGTGATAGCTGTACATGCTATATGAAGAGATTAAATAACAATAAAGAGGGTAAGCAGTATGCTTAGAAGTCATAACAAACTCAAATGATATACACGTCACTGAATTATCACATCTATTTTAAATATGCCCCCATACGCGTTTCATGATTATAAGTCAGTTTTTATCCCAGGACGAAACAGTCAACTGGATCAGTGAATAGTGGATTAGCACGGTGTCCAGTTAAAAACAATCAGGACGAGTCGTGGTATAACGTAAAGTAAGTTATTTTTCCCTAGGTGTATTATTAACAATTATAATGTGAGAAAATATACGCACAGAATGGTGACTATCCATGTTTTAAAATACAATAAATTCTGTGTGAAAGAGATAGATGCACCTACAAGATATTTATACTCATGATTTATTGACAGTACTACCATTTATTAATATATTTACTCTGAAAGTAAATATTACAAGACAAATTATTCATGACATTTTCCAGTAACAAATGTGCATGTATTTATAAAATAGATTAGCTATACGAAACGTGATTAATGTAGTACTGGAGGATCTAATTATTACTGTAATTCACTATTAATGGTAGCCATTCAGTGGTGAAAATGGATGTTCAAACGGGTTTAACTACAACCAACAGTATCCTCCACGCGAAAGTACTGAAATCGACATGGGAGCGAGAGTTGACGCACTTGCTGCAAAAGCTTTTCCTGCTGTATTTGCTGCTTTCAATGGTAAAAAAAACTTTAGTTTATCTTAAAATTTCTTAAGACTATTGCCATCTTGAACTAAAGATCAGCATTCCAGTATTCTACTGGTGGTACTACTTAAGTCGAGAACGGCACTGATTTGGCTGTTTTTTGTATGGACCTTTTTGATTTGCTGTTCTATTTCTTTTCGCTTTTATGTATATTTGACATTATGGGTATGTTTTCAATATGAAAAATACAAATATGCATTTGCTTTCTATCATTGGCTGTTTTGTACGGTACTGTCGACTTTAGAAATTGTATAAAAACAGTCTCTATGCATTATTTATTCGAGATTTAAATATAGGAGAATTTGGATTTGAAATATTTGAGAATTGTGATTGGATTGCATTGTCATGCTCATTTAACCATCTGCGGTTTAATTTCCCAAGTTTAAGTAGTTCCGCAGTGTTAACTATTTTTCCTCAACGAAAAAGTATTTAAGTGCATATCACCTTCAGCTTTCCAAACAGTTGCTAAAAGAGTTCGTTACTACAAATCTAATAAAATATTTACCACTACTTCCTATTTTGCACCGAATCTAGAAGCTATTCAAGACTTTTCCTTTGTTTTTATTAAATACATCAAGAATCCTAGTTGTTTTTAGGGATTTCAGTTTGTTTATTACGGTGGTCACTATTGTTTTTTAGTAGATTTATTTGTTTCAATTTCCTTAAAAGTATTACTTTTAACACGTCCATAGGTCGATATTTCTACACACTTTCTATCTTTACTAAACAAATGATTTTGAAACTTGCCCGTTAAAGATATGTAGTAAGGTAAACGTGCAGAAAAGTAGGCATGAGAACTTTATTATTTACTTCTCACTTCTTGGTGGAGTATGCATAAGACTTGTGATAGGTCGCTGATTTCTTATACTGGAACTTGACAGAAGGTTTTGGGACAGGTGATGATGTGGGAGTCGAGGAAAGACGTGGAGTAGGAACAGCGATCGGTTTAGGAAGAGATACAGGTTTAGCATCCTTTAATAATATTTTTTACAAAATAACACATTTAAAATCATAATGTTAGTCTATATTAGTAGTACATTTTTGAAGTATGCTTTGACAGAATGTTAGCAAAAATATCGTTTAGAATATCTACAATCATTCTCAAATATGCCAGCAGAAAATTTGTTATTTCGTATCAATATATACCACAACTAACACCAATAGTTTCTGAATAGTTAACGATCCTATAACTTAAATAATTCATATAAATGCAATTTGGATTATTTGAAGCCTACTGTGAATAAATATGAGATAAATCGTTAGTTTTGCTAAAGCTTTGAAATATAATAGCAAAAGATATTATATTAACCCAGCTAATAAATTCTCAAATAAAGTTGTAATTTAACACCAACCAATTTTTTTCCGAAAAGTTCATCATCCATGTCAACATCAAGATCAGTTGCTTTATGATTTCCGATAGCATCTACCGGCACGAATGCAGATTTGTCAGCCATTCTTTAGGAAAGCGAAGCAAATAATGAACTTTACCTCACTTTTTAAGTAGATATGAAACAATTTAAACAGTATTTCAAGATAAGAGAGATAACGAATGGGTACTTGCACTATTTATAAAATTTAATCCTAGTTTGAAATAAAAACTTCAATGTCATTTCGGTATCATCATTCTAAAAGCTATTAGCTGAATCTCTCGAAC
This sequence comes from Heterorhabditis indica, assembly GCA_020740425.3. Classification (NCBI taxonomy): domain Eukaryota; kingdom Metazoa; phylum Nematoda; class Chromadorea; order Rhabditida; family Heterorhabditidae; genus Heterorhabditis; species Heterorhabditis indica. The sequence continues at coordinate 14,116 of JAJAVP010000134.1, read as the reverse complement.
TTTGGTTTTTACGTAATATTAGCAGTAAATTGCTGTAATTATGCCGTGTTAACTATAAACATATTCATAGTTTGGTTAGAATAACTAATCTCTCTGTCATCTTTCACCGCGCAAGACATGTAGTTGATTCAAAAAGTGGGTATACAGTATTTTCCCTCACTTCAAGACAAAGTGAACAAAATGTTATTTATCACAAGAGATATGTTTATGTTCTATTCCCATAATTCCAATACATCCATGTTCGCGAAATCATAAATATACGCCTGCTACTTGGTTGTAAAATGTCATCAAATTCACATCTATATTTGCTCAGAAAAACTAGACTTACAGTTCTGGCACGGTTTATTTTTTGAATTACTATATTGTATAAATCCGTTTAATAATTAACTAATAATATTTATGAATATTTGTTCCAACAAGTGAGAAGTCAGATTCCGTGGATCAGCCATCGATTACAATATTTTTGCATAATTGATAAAAGTGGTGGTTGTACTAAGTAAAACTCGATATAGTTATGACATATGGACATAGAGTACACGCTTTTATACTATTATTGGTTCATTTACATTGATTTCCAATTTTTTTAACAAGTATGACTTGTTGCTAGTAGAGATTATCATAGCCAATTACCTTGAATCACCACTAATTTGCGGTCCAGCAACAAATTTGAAATTAACTGGATGCTAAGAATTTCATCAAAAAATTTCAAAAATTGTAATTTAATAAATCCATGGTAGAATAAATTTCATATGCATTAATTATTGATAGTTTTGTAGTCTAGAACTGTCAAACGTTTAATATTTAATTTATTTTTAAACATTATTTCTGGATACCACATTAATTAACTTTATGCAAATAACTCGACTTGAACAGAATTCTTGCTAACATTGTTATTTCCCATATTTTAGTATTCCTTTGTAGTATTACAATATTTCTGAATAACTTAGTTGTGTTGCTTTACCGGTAAAATTGTGACAAATGATTTCCTTATTGTATGCAAGTTATATTTATATTAAATCTGTGTGCTAACAAATACTTAATTTACTAAGATCTATTTGATGAAAATTCGATTTGTATATTGTTGCATATGATTTTAGCATTCTATTTGACTTCTATATTTTCACAAAGATCTCTGGTAGTATTGTATTCACAATGTGTTGTCTTAGCACTTGTTGGTGCCAAGAAGAGTCTATTAAAAGTGGGGCAGTCCTTAATGTATGTTTATTTTTTACAAAATGTGGATTTAAATATAAAGTATTTACAGTAATGTATTGAAAATTAAAACAATTATTTGAGGACAGGAAACGACGATGTACAGACCGATTTTTCCTGATGATATTCTTACTATTTTCCTTTGGATTGGTAAGTATTTCTTTCTGAATGATAGTAGTCACTTACTGATAAGTATAACGGATATTACCACAATAAAAGTTGTGCCTTTTCATATAGTATGGGTTTCGAAATCTGCAGCACTTAATTTTAAGGACCAAGAATTTATTCCTCAAGTTTTGTTCTTTGCTTTGGTGTGAAATCATATTCATTGATCCAACATTTAAGTTTCTTTCTGCCTATTGCTGTGGAAACTCTTGATCAAACCCTTCCTTAATAACTGATTTTTCTAAATAATTAGCTAAATATTTAAAAGGTCACCTTTCCGTTAAGAATACTGTTAATATTCATAGGTGATAATTTTTTTTGTGTTGTTTTAGATTATCATACCATGGTATGCCGTTGAGAATGGAGATCCATATCGTATTTTGTATGGCTCAGATAGTTTTGGAAACACCTGTGGTCGTGAAAACGATCCAATATGGATACATTCAAACAATAGCGAACAAAGGACTAAATTTGCTCTATCGGGACAAGATATGTCTAACAGAAGGTTATTAATTAATTTGTTGATTTAACGTTAATCCAACATTTTACTTATGTCTATGAAAGCCAACAAGTTTCTAAAATAAGACTTAACTTATATATTACGTTTAAGATACTTATTTCCTTTGAATATCACACGCAAACTTGAGATAATATGGACTTGCGTTCATAAATGTCCTGACACTATGGTACTTACTCATTCTGGTGAGGCTGTGATTTTGATTCATGTAGAATAATATGCTTGGTCAAGAGCTATATGGAATTATTTCAGAAATTTTCATTTATAAATTTCCAAAATAATATTGATCTATCTATAAGCTAATGATTTCTTTTATTTAAATGTATAAATACTTAAGAATATAACAGTGTCTAGTGTAATTATTTAGATATTCGAAATATCGCAGTTGAAAAAAACAACACATTATGTGCTGACTATCAAACAGCTTTGAATATTGAAAATATAACCAATACGTTTGGATTGTGCCCGAGACTGCCCGTAATGAAAAGGTTGGTTATAATTATTCTAATTACATTTAAAACTCTTAAGCTGTAGGATTATATGACAAGATGTTACATAGGAGTATATGCTGTAAATAATTGATATAATACCAGTATTCCCATCATATACCGATGCCTTCCTTTGGACATACTTACCTTTGGGCATGATGTTTTTGAGAAGGTTCGGTTGTCTTTATTGTCGATTTATTAACATGAATAATTTAACCTAATATCAAGTTTTCAAGGTAATTGAAATTGACGTTATCCGAGGATTTCTATATGATATTATAACGGTATTTCCAATTATATTAAAGATGAGTTTTATTTCACTGGGTAAGTATAGCTGGCATAGTATACAGATTAGATGAGGTGATAGAATATTTATGAAATTTGCAATTAACAGTAATAACTAAGTCTAAATGAATATTGTTTTCAGAAATTTGAAATAAATTTATTTATAGCATTATCACTTATTGCGATCGTTCTTCTTCAATTTTTTGTTGTCATGATTATCTATACTATATATATTATGGTGGTTGTATTTGCTGCAGGTTGGTAACATTACCACTTTATCGTTTTGCATCTCCTGATTTTCTTTTACTTAGGAATTTCAAGTGGTTTGTGGTATTGTGTCTACACTGTCTATGCAAATTCATACATGGATGCTAAGAATATGACATCTATGGGAACTCTAAATGAACAGATTGACATAGTTCAACCTGCTCAGGCACAGATTGCTGCTGTTTTCAATGAAATTAACGTGGAATCCTGGTTTAAGTTAGAGAAAGTTGGGGATCTCACATTACTAGGAATAGCTCTTGGAGCAACAGTCCTAACGGTAGGTTGGCGTATGTCTAAGCCCTATAGTTCATCATAGTAGTAGAAATAATTACCCCTCAAGCCGGTATTTATTAATACTTTAAGATTTATGGGTTAATAGAATGAAATTATTGAGCTAGAAATAGTGTTTCGTTTATTGATAACATCTGGACGCCATATCAAGTCTTGGAGTGTCTAAATTCTCCTACAAAGACTGAGAGATTTAACTCTGAATACTTTTGATTCCTGAATGGTTAACATAACCATGGGCAATGTTTGCTGTGATGTGTTATAAACATACTTTATGTAAATAGATAGAATTAATGTTTCTTTTAATTACATGACAAATTAGATGAGAAAATACTTAATTGACCTTTTAAACAGTTTTCGTCAAATAACGGACTGTATAAACTTGTAATAAATATTTTTTAATTACGTTATGATGCTAACTTCTGGATGGTTCTTTATAATTTTTGTCCCTTTTATCTCAATATGAAGATGTACGACAGTATTTCTAGGCATCAATTTCCACTATTGTTTGGTGCCTATTTCCTCGCATAAAAAATGTGATAAAGTTGTTTAGATGTGCTTCAAAGGTCAGTTAAAATGTTGTTTAGTAGTTCCGATAATATTGAGAATATGGTTTAGGCTCTCTCGGCAATGCCTTTACTTTTACTCCAACCAGCTGTGACTGCACTCTGTGTGGCAATAGTTGGTATATACTCACTATCTATAGGATTAGTTCTTTATACAACTGGTTTGTTTTAAAATTTGGTTCATATATCTATTAGGCAAACTAGCATTTGAGGAGAAAAATTTAACATTACTTCATTTTCTTCCGATTATTACTATAAATATGCCCGTTATTTCATGTTTGTCCGATATTTCTGGTAAAAATACTATGAGTTCAGGAGACATGGTTACCAAGCGTATATCTGACGGTGGCGATAGGACGATAAATATCATTGACATGAATATAACGGAAACAACCAAGTTAGTGTTGTTACCTATTATAAGTGTTCCTTAGCTATTTTAGATAAACATGAATTTGTTACGTGCTTTAAACATGGGTAAATTAATTTTACAGAATGATGATGTTATATCAGTTGGTTGGTTTTATATGGATTTCGGAGTTTTTAATGGCATGTCAACGACTTTTTGTTGCTGGAGCTGTTAGTCTGTACTACTTTAATTCGTGCGTCTTTTTTAAATTTTTATTTGTTTAGTGAGCAAAGTTAGTTTTATGTATATTGCCTATAGGTTGGCCATCTCAAATCGATATACCTCGAAACTACGTCGATCACCCATACGTTCTTCATTATGGAATCTCCTTCGTTATCACCTTGGATCAGCTGCCTTTGGGTCTTTTGTTATTACATTAGTGCGGCTACCACGCTATATACTAATGTGGATATTCGCAAAGTGGGTGACTTTTTTTCTAATTTGCAAATTGTTCTAAATGCATTTTCCAGAATAAAAGCTGTTGAGAATCCAGTTCTAAGGAAACTTTTAGCTTCATTGATATGCATTTTGGGCTGCATTGAGAACTGTTTCCGGTATATTAACCATAATGTGTTTACTGTTATCTCATATAGTGGATTGAGTTTCTTTCCCGCTGCTAAGATAGTTAGTTTTTAATATTTTCCATGTTAAAAGAGAATATGTAAATGTACCTCGTTTCATTCTCATATTACTCATTTTAGGCTGTTAATCACTTATTAAATAATGTTATCGATGTTGCTACAGTAAATACAGTGGGAGATTCAGTATTGTTTCTCACCAAGTGCATTATTGCCGCTACTACCATGTGTATTAGCCTTATTGACATGCAGGTAATTATTAATCAAATAAGTTATGACTGTTTACTATTTTTGTATACGAAAATTTCTTCTGTTCTATAGATATCTACTTTTTAGAGACTCCCTGCTTTGTTCCACCCATGGTTTCCTCTGGCCATAATATTCATCATTTCCTATCAGATTGCTAATTGTTTCTTATCAGTATATGAAATGACTGTCGATACCATCATGTTGTGCTCTGCAGAAGAATCTGCTTTAATGCGAGAAAATCCTGAAACTTCACAAGAATACAGAGTATATATATATATATATAATACATATTTCCAATTCAATACGCTACTTGATTTTCAGGAATGTATGCATGATAATTGTGATGAAAACATGCGTATACTCTCCCACACTGATCAGTCGGAATCGTCACAACCACAAGAATAGGTACCTAATACGTAAGATTTGCTTACTATTTATTTCGTATTGTATTTTACATTTATTCATAAAGTAATCCAGTAATACTGCTCATAAAATCATACATGTTCAACTATGATGAAAGTAACAGGGTTGCATCAAAAACAGACGGTAGTGGAACTTGGAACAAATCTTAAATTTAGATATAATAACTTATCGCTAAGATTATTTTTTATGAATCTTCCTAAATTATACTGAACCATATTAAGAGTCAAAATATGATACAAAAAAGCTATGCAGTATACTTAGCAGAACCAATTCGAAGAAATAAATAGATAATCTCAGAAATGCAAAATGTGTAAATCGAAAGGTCATGTAGATACAAGTATTAAGGCAATAATTGGGTGAGTTTCATCTATAAATGGATTCTAGTGAAGTAATACAAGTTGCTTTTGGATCATACTTGATACCGTTACAATTAATTACATGAAATCATATACAGAAATATTATACACGTGAAAACCTATGCACAAAAACAACTAACAACCGAATTCTAGACATTACAATAAAGCATAAATATAAATATTCAAGACTAATCGGTTAATTCTCCCGTTTCATGGTATAAGTCACTATGAAAATAGCTTCTGTAATTTAAGGTATAAAATGAACCCGACTGGCACTGGCGTCTTTTATAATCAATCTATTTAATTTCTAATAAAATGAAAATAAAGATGTTTAAACGTGAAAATTGTAGTTACACTTTATAATGAGATTTCACTGTATTAACAAATACACAAATTCTTAATAAGACGTAATAAATTCCTCACTGTATCCAAATCAACTATAGCATACCCAACAATTTGTTGCGCTTGCCCATCAGAAAATAGAATTAATAGACATTAAGAATATTAATTTACACCAACGATACATTAAGAAATAAAACTCGTGTTGTCATATCAATATCGTAATTTATCTAAATATGGTATTTTCATTTCGAAAGGGCAACACTTGCTAATAGTCTGTTTAGTATTCACTGCTAAAGTTTTTCAAATATATTTCCGAGAAGAGTAGTAGATTTCTATGAACTCTTAAGACTAATAAAGAGCCGCGCTTCATACGTATTAGGAACTATTTACCTACTTCATTTCAATTTAGCATTGTGTGGTCTTCGAAGATATTCTTCCTTTGCTCTTCTACTTTTTTCATCCACCGATTTTGTTCTGCTTCCACACGTCCGAGTACATCTGATAGAAAAGATAATATTGTTCTCCAGAGATGTCTTGAAGATTTTTATGAGATGAATTGATGAGAAAAAAATTATCTAAGGTTAATACATATCGCAAAAACTAATAATTCGCCGATAATTAATACTCACTACTACTACTTCTTGCTCGCATAGTACTGGGAGGTGCAGTACTGCATTCTCCCGATGAACTCTCTGCTACACGTGCAAAGATATTGTCTTCCATCTGAATTTACCCTTCATTTACTAGAAAAAAACCCTATTAAAATCATAGGTTTTATCACTAATAGTACCTCATCATTCTGCTGTCTGTAAGGTATTTGAAAGCGTTTCCTGCGAAGCATTGGATCGAGACACATAAGAAATGCCATGTACGTTACAAGAACCATAATTATACACATTACAAATATAACAACCACCTGAAATGTAGTATATAGAGACGGATGCTGAGAACGTTCATTTTAATTTCTAGCAAAAGTAGAACGATATGCACAAAATCAACATGCAACCTATAACCGCAGTTAAGAAATAAGGTAACTTAACTTTAGCATAACAGTGTTTCTTGATTCATGCCTACAATCACAATTTGCTAAGAACGCATCCATGTGTGTGTCATCTACTACTCCAGATACTACACCTTTGACCACCGACTGAGGGTTACTTAATCAACAGAGTTAATAATAAGTTAATTTTATCCTTATAGTTGGATATATAAACTAATTATTTGAAAAATATAATATGAAAAATAAACAAAACCCACCATAACCCAGGACTTATATTTGTCATAGTGTAGTATCGCCGATGATTATCATTTTCAGTTGTATGGTTGTCACCAACAAAATACATTGTGCTAGGACATACACAACGACAGCGAGTGTCTTCAAAGTTAGCCTTCAACTGTTATTTTTAAAAAAGGATCCAAGCTACACACTTTTAAAAAATCGATTAAGGTATCGTCTTCAATACTAAATTAGAAATGATTATAATAATATATATTCTGGATGATTTGCATGGTTTCATAAGCAAAATAAAGCAATGTTCTCACATATTATATCATTAAAACAAGAAATAGGAAGAAACTAAATACGAGAGAAGGATGTGCAAATAATTTCCAGACTTTTTAAATCTGTAAACTAAACATACCTCAGGACTCACGATACCAAACATAGAAACCAATACTGATATGAATCCCAGCACTCGTACCATCTCTGTAGATTGAAAATTGAGAAAATATGATTTAATTAAGAGAGCAAGTAAATACCGGATTAAACAAAGATTGACCTGTAGCAAACACTCGGATTTTCAGTTATTTGGAGCGCGTTTTTCACCTGACATTAACAAAAATTAGATTTTTAAAATCATTTAAGTAATTTAAGTATTGAACATTAAAATGTTCTTACACTTTTGTTTATTAAAATGTGCTTTGAAAAACAATGTGTTGCCATTGCTAGTTTTTTTACTTTATACATTCTTATATAAATTAAAATCTGTGTCTTTGCCGTTATTTATTGTTTATTTAACAATATTATATACTATCAAAATATGTGGGGATTATTTTTAATTGGGTGCTTGTAAATTTTTTCCAATCAGAAAATGTTGTGCTTTAAAATGTGATAGTTTCTTAAAATTGGCTAATTTTTCAGTATGATATATTTTAAGTTTTTAAAGATATAATTAAACAGAAATACATATTTGATTTATAGATGGGCAGTTATATGTCTTCAACAAATCGAAAGGGGTTATCTAATGAAGAATTGTTTACTAAACTGGAAGAAACAAGAGTGAGATCAATGCTTTTATAAATTAGCGCTTGATTTCTATTTTAATATTCCAGATAGAGAGGGAATTAGCAATTGCTCAGGCAATAGAATCTAGGAAACAAGCATATAAGGTGTGTATTGGAAATTTTAAAATTAGTGATTTGTGCATATAGTATTTATCGATAAATTGTAGCTGGCTGAAGAGCGTGAACGTTTGAAGTGGTCTGCATGTGGTGGCGGAATTTCAGTTGCGTTATCGATTGTATCTGCTATTCATCACAAACATATCATTTATCTGCTACCAGTTTTTCCTATAACTACTTATTTAGGATATATGGCACATTACTGTTACGGAGACAAACGGCTTATACTCCATCGTAAGTTCTGTTAAATAATGTTTTTACCCTATGTACGATAGGAAGTGAGGATATTTCAGATTGAATTTTATATTACCACTATCAACTAGATTAATAATAATTTTAGGGATAGTAAAGGAGATGTTATATGGCGATATAGACAGCCTCTCACCCGAACTTATTACTGTTGAGAATATTCAAAAGCGAATAAATGATATTCGAACAGTGAAATATGAAGAAAATTTGTTTCAGTAAGATATTTCACTAGGTGTTGTAAAATTTAATTTTGAGGTTTCGTAACTAAATGTTTTTTTATTGAAGATTTCATATTTTTTAGAATATAAATGGTTATCTTGTACTCATTGTACTTGTTTGGAGACTTATTTTTTCTTCGAAATATTGGAGGGAGTGCTTTCGTAGTCATTTTGGCGTTTATATAGTAAATCTCTTATATGGATTTAGTTTTTCATAATTTCTTATTTATAATTAAGATCAAGATGGGACAGTATCTATCCGTTAGTGATACTAAGGAGAATGAAATGAAATGTTTACAGCAGAAGTACGATGAACAGGTACCTAATTTTCCTAGTCGTATTACTAGGTTTGAGATAACACATCTATTTTAGATTGAGGCTGAAATAGCTTTGAGGAATTTGCAGTTTGTTCAGGAACGAGCAGTCAAGGTAGTTTTTTTTTAAAAAATCAGAACAGTCTTTACTGTTATTTATCAAGTACATGCTTATTAAAGAAGATTTTCTGGAAATAATTTTGTACCAGATATAAACGGAGCTTTATTTTATATTTTATTAAAATTTTTGTTTAGCTTGCTGAACTCCGTGAGCGGTTAGGTTGGGAGGTATTAGCATTAGGAAGTATGGCTACTTTACTACTAGTAGCTGGGTCAGTTTATAAAAGGAAGGTACGTTTTTAGCATGTACAAGCAATAATATTATTTTATCTCAGTATTACACTTGAACTAGAACAATTTGATAGAAATAAGGAATTTTTAAGTTCTAACAATGGCGTATATGATCGCTGAGAGTTGAATTTCTCATTTATTTATATGAAGCTGGCAAACATTTTATTGAATAAATAAACGTTGAGACATAGTTTTATACGTTTCCACCTGTAAAGATCTAAGATTGAACTGTTAGTGTTGGCGTTTTATTAGTATCGTTATTTATTAAATTTTAAAGGAGACTCTTCATTTAATGTAGAAGTCTTGTGTATGGCTAATATTTGAAACTGCTGGTATTTTAAGCATTCAGCATTTTGTACAATTTATGTTGATTTTATGATTTGTTTATTACTCGAAACACTTCTATTTCAGGATATGGCAATTCCTATAGCTCCTATCATTATGTTTCTGGGATATAGGTACGATTTGGCTTATGGTACTACTCAGGAAAGTATCAGAGGTAATCTAAACGACGTTTAATTGTCGCAAGCTAATAAGACACTACTGTTTCTTTTAGAAAAATTATGTGCTTATTAACTTTCCAGATAGTGCGAATGCTTTGCTACAATCAAGTAATCAACAATTCGAAATGGTGGGCGGTCGTATTACATTATCTGATATTGATTCCATTCGAAAAAATTGTTAAGAAATATGTTAACTGGAGCGTCTTTGTTCCAAATAGATTGTAAGTGATATGGTTTACATCGTGTACTTATTACATGTATATCTCAACGCATAGTTCTATCAAACAATGATTGGAAATCATGCAGACAATTTTATCTATTTATTTCCTTTTATTGATCATCTCCTGTTTGGACGTCGTTACTTCAGTGGGATCATAAAATTCATTATTCATCTCTTTGAAGATTTGGTCTTGATCGTGATTTCCTAAGTTTGCCTCGTCGTTCGCCTTGTAATTTGTCTGCAGCTATTACATCACTCTAAATTAAGAAATTCACTTTAGAGTTATCTATGTAATTGCACTAATTTGTAACTGGTAAACCTAGACCTGTACTTTTCCACACTACAAAAATGATAATAGTGGAAGGGTATAATTTTCCACGTTTATAAAAAATATAGTTCAGTAGAGAAGAAGCTAATATTCAACTAATAAATATGCAGAAATACTAGTATTCTCAGTTTCTCACATTCAATCGTCCTCTGTCTTTTAATCGCAGTGGTGGTTTTCTCTTTTCCGTACGTAGCATGCCATCTCGTGATTTTATTTCTCGCATTAATAAACGTCTTTCTAAGGCATTTCGAGGAGTGTACTTGGTATGTAGTGTATCCCTATAGAAAGTATATAGTAGTAATTATGGGTAAAATATCACTAGGCTAAAAGTTATAGGAAGAATAGACCAGTATAATTCAATTGCGCGATTAATGTTAGGAAATAACTAACCGGTTAATAGTGGGTGGAGCGGAACTAGTGCTAGCTTCTTCAAGAGGCCAATTAGTTCCTTCTCGTAGACACTCAGTTAAATCTGTGTTTGTCATGCTGTCATTTGTTTCGCCAGCACCAAACATATCAGAAGGGGAATTGTCAATGAAATGCGGATTTCTAAATAAACTATTATAACGCAAGAGAAAACTATTGTTTCGAAGTATCACAAAGTGGTAGTGATTGATCTTAAGGCATGCTTTAAGGGTATACTGAGATTAGTATTGAGGTTAACCCTTTAAATAGCGTTTCTTGTCACTACATTTAGTTGTATGTATAGTTATAGTGAGTTTTATCTACCGATTAGTAATTTCCATTTCAAGCACTGTCTCTGCTGATTCTGGAGGAGATTCGCAAAATAATGGCGTGGAAGGCATAAGTTTGTACGATTTTGACGATCTTCCTGCGACCGAGTAGTTTCTTGTAGCATTTTCATCTAGAGCTCGTCTGGAAAATGTCTTTATTTCCAGTTCAACTAAGTTTCATTTATGTTTAAGCATGACATATGGGTACAGGAATTGAATATATGCTTGACATTTTACAGATCTTGTTGTTGCAATTTTAATTTAACAAGAGTTAATTAAAGTTTAACCTATCATCTGCTGCATTACTAGTAGAAGGTATACGTTCATTTTCTTCAGAGAGGGGCGAAGGGGGATCAACTCTGAATATTAATGATTTTCCATCGAACATATTTTACTCTTTAGAAAGTGAGACTTATGGTTTTACCTTGTTTGTAAGCTTGTGCTTTTATCTTATACGAACGGTTTAAGAAATCCCGCACTTTTTTTAAAAGTATCTACTACTTTATTCTTCTTAATTTAAATAGTTTTAGCTTTTATTAAAAGCACAACGTACATTATGCATTTACTATAGAAAGTCTTGACAAATTAGTTGTTTATTAAGCAGGTAAATATTATAAGTAAAAGCTAAAATGTATGGAAAAGAAATGATACAGTTAATTTAAGCTAAACTGGTTAATACTACTCCATATGTTTACCTAACATGGTAGGGCCCTCTGTGCACTTCGAAGAAGGTAGCTTCGAAATCGAGAGCATCGATTACTTGTTGGGGTAATAATTCCTCTATGGCGTCGGCATCGAATTGTACTCTACAATACTTCTTGCTTCTCTTAGTTAAGTCTCTTTAAATTAAATTCAAATCTAACACTATTTTTAGTGATATTGTCTTATTTGTTTGTAAATAATACCTGAGTGGGCATGTAGGCTCTATAGCTGGATCGTGGTAAGTGGAAAGATAAGGCAGGGCAAGTACTTCTTCAGCAGAAGACCGATTCCACGGAGAGGTTTGCAATAGCTGAAGACAACATAGATGCTTTAAAATAATATATGCTTGAATTTTTCTTTAGTTATCTATTACTGTCAATAAGCATGTGTTTGATATGTATTTATATGCTGGGCGGATTATTATGCAACGCGTGTTACTAATTACTGGTTTTTCTGAATAGTATCTCTTACGAGGAAGTAAATATAGGCCTCATTGGAGTCCTGAACTTCTTGAATGCGTCTGAAAAATGTTGTAATACTCTGAAAGTTTTTACTTTTTGTGCCATAGCGAATCCATTTCCAGTCACTAGTAGGCCAGTAGAGCACTCATAGTAGAAGACACAGATAGGCACGTGCAATCTACAAGAGCTAAGCTACAAATGCGCACGGGAATTGACAAATTTTATATAGCTTTGTGGACTTACTCTTTCAATAATCTCGAGTGCAAGAGGACTAGCTTTTGGAAGAATAGCATGCCATGGAAGTGGCTCTTTTTTCCCACAGCTCTCGATCCACCCATAGACAATGTCTGAAGTGATCTTTTCCAGTACCTATAAACATATTTTTATTTTCAAATGTTTTTTAAAATTACTTTACTATATGTTGTTAAATTTACCCTTCTTTCTGGAGTACCCAGGTAGAAAACTATCATTTTAACTTGGGATATCCCATCTTTGCCTGGAAAGAGCTGCCGACGCATGATCATCTCGGCAAATATACATCCGGTTGACCACATATCGACCCTAATTATATGCTATAACACTATTTAAAATTGGTTATAGCCATTCCCTTATTAATACGGTTATTGGAGTTACATACCTACTTTTCACATTAATATTTAATATTAAAGTGTTTCAGACTAACTTTGTATCATATTCAATCAACGAGAAAAGCAGCTCTGGAGCTCTATACCACCGTGTGGAAACATACTGCTAGAATTAAAACGTTACCGATAATTTTCTGTAACTGTATATTATCCTTGTAAAATATGGTAGTCTAAAATGTATCATTATAAGCCAGGAAGTTTCGAAAACATTATTTACCGTAAAGAATTTGTTAGAGCCTTGTTTTCGTTGCTCAGTAGATCGAGCCATCCCTAAATCAGCAATACGGAGAAGGCAATCACCGTTCACTAAGAGATTTGACGGTTTGAGATCACGATGAACAATACCAACAGAGTGCAAGTACTGCAATTATTGATTAGAAATACTTGTATTATAATCTGCAATAATATATATATATATATATATATATATATAAGTCCCACTGTTTATTTAACTATTTAGGGTATAGTTTGAAAAAGATTAAACTAATGTTTCCGCAAACATTTTTCGTCGTTACACAATTAATATACAAGGGGGGCTGAGAGTTATAGGGTATGCGGAGCTCATGCTCACATAAACAGACTGTAATCTACAACTTTCCAAAGCATAAAATTTTCAAATTAATGTTTTGCTACATAAAGTTCAGGACTGCAGGAAAGCTATAAATTTCCAAAGTGAGTTATCCGGATGTCCTGTTGACCAAAGCTGTAGTCACGTGGCATCGTTTAGTAAGTCGATCCTTATTTTCCTCCAGGAAAATAAGACAACAGTAGCAATACGTTTGACGCCAAATATTTGGTATGTCGAAAGTAAATGTAGACCATGAAGAAATTAACCTCCCGATTACCAAAC